>OMLC01054877.1:8726-20422 GCA_900302585.1 Regalecus glesne
CATCCCGTGTTTATGTGTGTGTGTGTGTCTGTGTGTGTGTGTGTGTGTGTGTGTGTTGGCAGGCGTTGAATTCCGCATTACATCTATCGTGCTCCGATGGCATCAACGTTACTCTTTAATCCCACCCAGTCTCGGACCGTCATTCCAATTCGCTCACCCTTGGTTAAATTTTGTTTGTCCGCCGAGGTAATTCGGACAAATCTAAGCAAGGCTGTCAGCTGTCAGATTTGGATGCCAGAGGGGTTCACCATCCACCGTTTCGCCGTCGCTCATATCGGTTGTGGTACTTCACCGTTTTCATGGTTGACGGTCTCTTTGTGTCAGAGCTGGCGCTAAATCGCTGTCTGCATCCGAAGTAATGTGACGGATCGCGTTTCCTCCATGTCTGCCCACTGTAAAGCAAATCTAGTGGGATCAAAGAGTTTGCTCTTCAAACTGCTATAGGACTCTTTCAGTCATATCCACGAATTGTGAAGTATAAACTCTCTCTCCCCACTCTCCAGCTCCAGAGGTGGCTAATCTAATATTTCATTTGAAGTATAATTGTAATTAGAATAGACAATTTACCGTGTCCAAAGAGAGATTGACCAAACCTCCTCGAGTATGAGGGATTGGCAGAATAACTGTTGCTGTCAAGTGAAAAAATTGTCAGATCTCTCTCTCTCTCTCTCTCTCTCTCTCAGCCATTGACAGATGCATTTTGCATATGATAGCGTTTTGTTTCTACTCTCTGTCTGAAGTTAAACTCAAGTACAAGAAGGGCTGGACAACATTTATTGCAAGCTTTTCATCACAAGTCACAGCCTGGCGGAGCTCAGGTGTTCACTGTCTGTATGTGATCACACAGGAGCTGTTTGTGTTTTTGAGAGGCCTACTTTTTCTCTAAGATGCTGCTTGAAATCGACTTTCACACTGAATGAATGAGCAACTCTTATTTTTCCTTAAAATGCAGAGCACCTTGTAGTTTACCATAAATGGGAAAATGTGAGTATAGCGCATTACAGTGTTTATACCTGTTCAACTGGTAAAGCTGACTTCCGTATGCACGTTTGGCCCATCCACCTAACAGGTGACAAAATCACATGAGCAACGTATTGTAGCAGGCTGAGATGGTGGCAAAAGAGCCTCAGCAAAGGCTGTACATGTACAGTAAACCGTGGTGCTGATGTTGAATGAATCATCAATCTGCTTCTAGACTGAGACTCTCACACCATCAGGCCACAGGCACACAGATTACAATATTTTTATTTGTTTTCATTCAAGCCATGCCACTAGAAACTCACATGGTATCCGATCAGTCCCTTTTCCTTTATCCTGCAGTCTTTTGTAAGTTGGTGATGCCTGCACCTGACATGGTTTGATGGTTCATTGGGAGGCGAATACAGATGAATGAAAAAAGTGGGGCAGATTTTAGGCTCAGGCTGCATCAGAGGCCCTCTGGCCCCTGATGCAGGCTGGCTTGAATGGCAGATTCCTCTTGTTCCAAACAACACTCTACCAGGGCTATCAGATTCGGCAAGGGAAGAAGGTGTGATCCATGGCCAATAAAGGGGTTTGTGAGTGTTTGTGTATCTATAACCAAGAGGCTGTATCTATTGCGTAACCCCAAGACTCAAAGGTATTTTGGCCAGGGCCCAGGTCAGAGTGAAAGAACTATGCCAGGAGGCTTAAAGGACTCCGGTGGAAAATAAGTCTCCTCATACACAGTGAATCAATAGTTCAGGATATGTCTATCAAGCTCTCACATTGCCCACACACCCACACTTGGCCAGGCTGTGACACACACTCACCATCTCTCCATCTTATGGTTGTTCCCTCCCTGCTTTAACCACATTCTCTCAGAAGCTGCGTTTTCCCTTAAATTATGCAACAATTCTCTTTTGTTTTGAACATAGGAAACGTGGTTTGTTTTTGTGGTCTAGTGTGCAAGGATGTCATATTCTTTGTATGCGTCCGAGGGACTGTGTGTTACTGCGTACATATTGGAATGGGGAGAGGTGTGTGTATGTGTGTATGCATGGACATGCCTGCTGGGGTGGCATCAGGGGTCTCTGCCAAGCCTCTGTCTAGCTGCTATGATATTAATACAGCACAATTATGTGATTAAACAAAATGTCAATGAGGGATGATAAATTGATTCATTTTTGTAGCGCACATCTCATCTAGTGACCACTTTAGAATGTATGCCTCACATTTACCAAAGCATGGGGGATTAAGGCTGGATACCCTTTCATGATACCCCACGGCAAGATCAAACCTGTGACCCCCGACTTGGAGGCGCATGCTCTAAGGCTGAGCCACCATGGCACCAAATGAGGAAGACTGTAATGTTTCTACAACCTTCCCTCAATCACCTGACATGCTTAGCTGAGCTGTCAAGATTGAAATTAGTATAAACCGCTGTCTCTAATGCATCTACTGAAGCCAAGCCAAAGTCAAGAAAAAAAGAAGTAGCTCCTTGAGAAAATACCTGTTAGGCTTATGGGCAACTGTTGCCTTTGGCCCTTTGAACTGAAGGGAAATCCTTAAATGGGGTACAGAAAGACTATGTACTTAATCTATATCCAAACAAAATTCAAGCCCTACTAACCAGAACAGGGGATTTATGGTGTCAGACTCTCAAATTAATGACTGAGAGTAGGGCATAAAGACTGCCAGCATAACATACAGGCTCGCGGAAAAATAGTTTGCTTTTGCTTTAAATGGTTGTAAAAATCAGAAGAGAATGAGCATATGGTTTGCATTGAGTCTTCTGGAGCTGGGAAAGTTGGTTGATTCTGTCTACTGATCCAATTCATCCAACATCCTCCTGTAGCTACCCAAAATTGATAATGATCAAATCAAGAGCAACAAAACAAGGCCAGATGTGGACTTTGAAGTAGCAGTTGGAACAGTAAACCTTCTCAAGACATAAAGAGGCCCTGACTTCATTTGACTTAAACTTTTTTTAGCTGTAAACTGAATGATAGGACTGTCTGGTGATGAAATGCATTATTGGTGGTGTTAATATTGACATGTATTACTGTTTATTTCATGGGTTGAAAATGGCTCAACACAGCATCTACTGTTGGGGACTCATCTACATTATAAATGTAAAAGAATTTAGAAAAGAATTTCAACACCTTTTAAGAGGTGGGTGACCCATCTCCCCTAGTGCCCACCCTGTGAGTCTGTTAAACTGCACTCATCAAATATGCAGATCGGTACTCCTCATTAACAGGAGTTTAACCTCTAATTCACAGTAAGTTATACCATCATTTTCAGTTTTGATGAAACGGTTTGGACTTTTGCTTTAGATGACTGTGGAAATACCGCCAGGCAAGCGAATATGTGAGGCTGCGCTCACGCTGTGGCTGGAGAAGCAGTTGCTCACTTCTCTCCGCTACCGGAAAGCCACAGCCTATCTCATGGGCTCCTCTTCAGTTTTTGGCACTCTACTTTGTGGTGGTCAGGGTGTCTTCACACGGTGGTGTCTTATGCCCAGCAACTTGCACTTGGTCCTTTTATGCGAATGGCCCTAGCTACTCCTGTCTATGCTCCTGCATCACAGATCCCTGCCCCCTCCCGACCCCCTCTCTGCCCATCACCCACTTTTAAAAGTATTTTTCAAAATATGCAGTAGGTGGACTTGGGCTCAGACCTGAGGTAAGAGTTCCACTTTAAGCTCTCACAGCCTCCCCCTAGTAGTAATGTTGCTGAATCCCACTGGTGAGCAAGATGATTCTTAAACTTGACATGTTATGGATGCAGACAGCAAAAGGGATTTGGCAGTGTTCATGGAGGACCTTGTTGGATTTAGATTTCATATATTCAATACCTGGAACGGGAATAGAACTGCTCAGTTTTGATGAAGCACATCAGATTAGAGCATCTTCCACTGCTGTTTATGCAGATTTGTAATTTAATCAGTGCATTACATTACCATAAGCCATATTTTAGAAGTTTTGGTTTTGCAATATATGTCTAATGAGCATGCTCATATTTACAATGTCAGTGGTGATTACCTGTGGTTTTGTCTACTGGGGTACTCTTTTCATTTATATGCAAACACCCCGCCTTTGCTAAGCATCAGTGTTCAGAGGAATATTATATAATGGGACTTGGTTTGAAAGAGCACAAACCCCATTAACAATCTGAATGGATAAAGCTTTAAATGAGATGTTTAGTATTTTGAAGGCCCCCCCTGTCAGTAGTAGGTTGGGGTTTTCTTGTCACTTTGGGCTTTGTTTTTCGTTTTATTTCAATCTTCTGGGCACAGGGGTTTTCCTCTACTTTTAACCGTGTCTACTATATAACTATTGGTTCTGCTACTGCTTTATGTAAGTACAATTATAGTATATAATATGGCCTTATTCAAGCCCATGTCTGTTTTTGTGCTGTTCTCCTAAGGTCTGTGTCCTCCTGGGCACCCTGACACTGCTCAGACTGTCCCGTCAACTCACTGGGGCCCGTCATCATGAGGGGGCGCTGTTCAAGAAAACTGGGTGTGCTGTCCAAAGCCTTCCTTCTGCTCTGGCTCCTGTGGCTGGCCTACCTTCTCTTGGCACGTTCCTCATTTTCCTCCTCAGGAGGGAAGTTTGACGAGGGCCATGGCCTCCTGGCTCGGCAGCTCTCCGTGGAGGAGAGCGGAGCTGAGGGCCAGTTGGCCAGACCCCTGTACGAGAAGGCCGTGGCAAGCAGCAATGCACCTGGGGAGTGGGGCCGGGCTACACGCCTCAACCTCAGCCCCGAGGAGAAGAAACAGGAACAGGACAGCGTGGAGCACTACGCCATCAACATCTTTGTGAGTGACAAGATCTCCCTCCACCGACACATCCAGGACCACAGGATGACTGAGTAAGTTGAGCAGAAAAAACTTTCCTACGTTACCCCCTGAAGGTACGCTTAAAGGACAATTATTTGAACTTTGATGGTAAAAAGCAATGGGGGGGAACGTTTTTGATCAGCGTTGAGTTGCTTTGCTGGACTTCTTTTACACTGAATGATTAATGGAGCTAGTTAGGATTTTAACGAGCTGTATTGGAGAAGAATTTCATTCTTTTCACTCCTGAATGTTTTCCACAGATGGCTATGAATTATGATGAAAGCCCTCTGGATGCACCACACAGAGTGGTGAAGTTTTGTCTGCTGAGTGTGGTCCTTCCTCTACCATTCCACAGCTGAGCCTCTGTGATGCTTGCAGTCGAACTTTCAGTATGATAATGTCTCTTTGTTGTAGAGCCCATCGTTCCTCCATCCTCTTCCCGTCGGCGTCCTGCCTAATTAAATGTAGACCTATTATCCATCAGTACCGTGAAAGCTTTTGTCTGAAATCATTTTATTAGATTCATTTCTCCTCTATTTAATAAAGCGTGCTAGACATGTTGTCCCTGCTCTGTATCAAGAAGGCTGCACAGAGGACGTTGGTCAAAGGCTGGTCCCGATCACTAATGGATCTATTAATGCTTAGATCTAAGTCTTCATGAGACCTTTGCGTCTATGCAGCCTTGGTATAAATTTCAATTGAATAATTACGTATTGTAAAAAATTCTGCAAATTAAGTAATTCCATCAAATCTGTTTAAATAAATGAATGAATGATTGAATGAATGAATGAATTCCCTTATCAGTCCCACAAGGGGAAATTTGGATTTCTCTGCATTTTTGACCCAAGCTATTGTATAGGAGCAGTGAGCTGCCAACATCTGGCGCTCGGGGAGCAGTTAGGGGTTAAGTGTCTTGCTCAAGGACACCTCCACATGCAGGACCGGGGATCAATCCTGCAACCTTGCGATTGCCAGACGATCACTCTACCCTCTGAGTTATGCCGCCCCATATGCTGCCCCGTTTAAGTAGCTAGAACCGTAAATGCAGTTTTATCCTGTGCCATATAGGCATACTGTAACACCAACGGACAACGACGGACCAGTGAAGCTTAAGAAACAGCTGATCAAGTGATGAAATTATTTTTGCATTTTATTTTCTATTATGGGTCAAATTTGTTTCCATTACCGATTTAGTGGACACACTCCTGTCAACAAAAGCAAAAGGGTTCAAATATTAGCAACATTGAGGAGACTTAATGGAAATTTTCCTTATCCTTCCAGCTTTTTTACTTTATGATAAATTACTATAACACAATACTTGGGGCGACAGCTCAGCGGGTAGAGCGGTCGTCTAGCAATCGGAAGGTTACAGGATCGATCTCCAGTCCTGCAGGATGCATGTGAAGCTTGAGCAGGACACTGAATCCCTAACTGTTCCCCGAGCACCACATGGTGCCAGCTCACTGCTCCTATACAATAGGATGAGTTAAAATGTAGAGAAATCCAAATTTCCCTTTGTTGGACTGATTAGGGAATCTATTCTTATTCATCTATTTTTACTCCGTAATGTGCATAAAGATCCTCAGATGGAAACGTGGCCATTGTAAAAACTCATGTCTTCACTCATGTTTGGGTAAATCCTTCAGATCTAGCTTGTAAAACTACAGGCATGGCGAAACCTGTCCCACGGGTACAGATGAAATTCAGATTAACCTGTTCCGACATGGCCCACCTGCAGATTCAAAGTTTAACTGATAAGGTGCTTTGATCTCCTCACAGAGGAGGCTGCCTGGAATGTTGCACGATCATAAGTTGCTAAGACACAATAATCACAAAGTTAAACATAACGATTATTCAGAGAAAAGGGGCAAACTAGACGCTGCATGCTCACTCTCAGGTCGACGTATAATGGAGAAATACGTGGGGATAAAAAAGCTTTTCTTTGCAGCAGAATTCATGCATGTTTTGTTATTTTTTGCACAATGGATGGGACTATGTTATTTAGATAACTTGCAGCAAAGAGACATTTACGCTTGCTGCGTGCGTAGAGAAGAGCCGGTTGTTTGTGTGTGAATGTAGGCATGTGTATTAAGTTAATCATTCTCGTCAATATATTGTCATTTCAGAGGCTTTTTTTCTCTTCTCCATAATGGGTGTTTTACCCTCAGGTTTTCCCTCACTCAATGCCACCTTAAATCTTCACGTTCATTCCTTTTTCCTACCGTTTTCCAAAATCCTTCTCGCTCGTGTCGTCAATTTTGCCCCCTCTCTCCCCTTTGCTCTCTCTTTCCATCTGCTTGTGTTTTTGTGGTCTGTCCAATAGCGTTACTGTGGTATGTTGCTCATTGGTGTGATATACCCCTTCTCAACCAAATCCCCCAACTGTTGAAACGGGATAGATGAAATTGCTCTTCAAGCCATTTACACACAGCTTTTAGCCTTGTTTGAGTACTATTGGTGTACAGTCATTATCATCCGAGTGATATTGGAGCTAGGGAGCCAGGTTTAAGTGAAATTTGCTATGTTTTTCCTCCTTTCACTTTTGCATTGTTGTGAAGAACTCATGGGCACAACCTCTGTCCTCACTCTGGTTTCCCCTGCAGATGTCGAGCCAAGAAATATGACTATCGTCGCTTGCCCACTACCTCTGTGATCATTGCTTTCTACAACGAGGCCTGGTCCACACTGCTGAGGACGGTCCACAGCGTCCTAGAGACCTCACCTGCCATTTTGCTGAAAGAGGTCATTCTCATCGATGATTACAGTGACCGAGGTCAGACAATGCTCATCGAACAAGATTTCTTTTTTTCCTCTTTGTGAGAAAACAGGAATAGTCATCCTATTTATGTCATATCCGTCCATCCATCCATCTATGTTTTACATATTTTGTTATAACAATGCTGTAGGCAATGGTCATTGATGGTAGAGAAGTGTTTTTGTTTTGTCAACTGTTGTGTGGAGTTCATGGAGGAGTTGAGGGAGGCACTGGGTGGTACTGAAGAGTTGCTGTATGGCTGGGCAACTACTGCAGAAATAGTGAACTAGATAGCTAGGAGAGTACTTGGTGTGTCATCTGAACAGAGGAAGGAAGACAAAGAGACTTGGTGGTGGGATGAGGAATTCCAGCAGAGTATACAGAAGTAGAGATCGGCAAAGAGGAAATTGGATCACCAGAAAGATAAAGACAGTTCATGGGATTACACAGAGATGTGGTGCAAAGTGAAGAGAAAAGTGTTGAAGGAAAAGGCATATGGTGAGTTGTACCAGAGGCCGGACACCAAGAAAGGAGATAAGGTCTTGTACTGATTGGCTAGGCAGGGAGCCTGAGCTGGGAATGATGTGCTGCAGGGTAGAACAATGAAACATACAGGTGAAAATATGTGGACGAGCCACGAGTGTGTTGAAAGTGTGGAAGGAGTACTTTGAGGGGCTGATGAAGAAACAGAGAAAGAAAAGGTTTGATGATGTGGAGATAATGAATCAGGAAATTCAGTGGATTAGCAAGGATGAAATGATGGCAGCTATGAAGAGGATGAAGAGTTGAAAGGTGGTTGGACCAGATGACATACTTGTGGAGGCATGGAGGTGTTAAGGAGAGATGGCTGTTGAGTTCGTTTTAGATTATGTTACACAATCTTGCAAAGTGAGAGGATGCCTGAGGAGTGGAGAAGAAGTATACTGGTACTAAGGAAGATGTGCAGAGCTGTAGTAACTACAGAGTTATAAAGTTGATCAGCTACAGCATGAAGTTGCGGGAGAGTAGTAGAAACTAGACAAAGAAGAGAGCACCACAGAGGCAATGTTTGCTTTAAGAATGTTGTCGGTTAACTATATAGAAGGTCAAACGGAGTCACGTTGGCCTTTGTGGGTGAAGAGAAAGCATGTGACAGAGTGCTGAGAAATGAGGTGTGGTACCGTATGACGGAGTTGGGAGAGGCAGAGAAGTATGTAAGAGAATTGCAGGATATGTATGAGGGCAGTGTGACAGTGGTGAGGTGTGCGGTAAGAATGATGGATGGGTTCAAGTCGGAGGCGGAGTTACATCAAGGATCAGCTCTGAGTCCGTTCTTGTTTGGAGTGGTGATGGACAGGTTGACGGATAAGATCAGGAAGGAGTCTACATGGACAATGATGTTCACAGATGATGCAGTGAGAGTAGGGAGCATGTTGAGGAGAGCCCGGAGAGGTGAAGGTATGGAAAGAAGAGGAATCTAGGAACAAGATGGAATACATAATATGTATTCCATCTTGCTCCTACATTCCTACATTCACACATATTATGTGTGAATGAGTGGGGAGAAAGCAGAATGGTGAATATGCAAGGAGTAGTGAGGAGGGAGGTGAAGGAGTTAAAATACTTGGGGTCAACTGTGCAAAGTGATGAGAAAGAGGGATGTGGAAGAGAGTGCATGCAGTGTGTTATGGGTGTAGATGAATGTCAGGAGGGATTTATGACATGAGAACAACAGCAAGAGTTAAAGTTATGATTTATAAAATGGTAGTGGGACCAGCTATATTGTATGGTTTAGAGATGGTGGTAGTGACAAAATGATAGGTGGTGAAGCTGGAGGTGGCAGAGTTGAAAATTCTAATATTGTCATTGGTAATTATGAAGAAAGACAGGATTAGGAACAAGCTTATTAGAGGGACAGCTCAAATTGGATGGGTTGGAGATGAAGCAAGAGAGGTAATATTGAGATAGTTTGGACATGTGGGGAAGAGAGATGCTGGTTATATTGGGAGATGAATGCTGAAGATGGAGCTAAAACAAAAGATGGAGCGAGAACAAAAGAGGAAGTTCAAAGAGGAGGTGGATCGCTGTGGTGAGGGAGGACATATAGGTGGCTGGTGTGACAGAGGATGATATAGAGGACAGGAAGAGATGGAGATTGATGATCTGCTGTGATGACCCCTAACGAGAGCAGCCAAAAATAATTGTAGAGTGATTCCCCCCCCCTGTCTGCCACTGGTAATATATATTGACAGTCAACAAGCAATTCCAGCAGTCAAGTCAATTTTATTAGTATAGTCCATTATCATCCATCCATTTACTGTAAACTGCTTATCTGAAATCAGGTCATGGGGGAACTGGAGCCTATCCCATTGCTCATTGGGTGAAAGGAGGGGAAACACGCTGGACAGGCCGCCAGTCCCTCAAAGGGCAGAGCGGTCAGGGGAATAGTCTCCATTATCACAAATTTAAAAAATACGCCTCAGTGGGCTTTACAACAATACAACAACCGCTCCTTAGATCCTAGATTAGATAAGGGAAAGCTGTTTTTAAAAAAGATGTCTTAAGTTTTGTATTTTAAAGAATTCAACGGACTCATGGGAGCAGGAAGGTTATTCCACAAGAACGGAGATCCTGATAGGAAAAGGCCTTACCATCAGCTGACTTCTATTTTACTTTTGGCCACAGAGGAGCCCGGCATTTTGAGATTGGATAGCTTGAGATGGAGTATATGGTTTATGGAGATCAGACAGATGTAATTGGGCAAGTCCATGTAGTATTTTATATATCAGCAGATGGCAAGAATTGGTGTAACATGGTCAAATTTCATAGGTTTAGCCTTTATACTGTTGAGGCTATAATTGGGACAAAGCTGATGTTTGTATCTGCAGTGAGCGGCTGATGGTGCAACAGTTCCCCAACAAGGTCGAAAGCACAATCTGCTAAAATTGGAATGTAATGCAGATTTCCCAGAAGAGATTCTCGATGTCTTTTAAGTGCTCAGCTTTTGATTGAGTAATTGCTGACTTTACTTGCATGCATTTTGTTAAGAAAACTTGAGCTCTCACCAGAAATAGTCAATGGGAGACGGCACATTAGATGTGTGCCTTGTATGACTCGGCAATTTAACGTTTCCTCACCCGCTACTTATCACGTTGTTCAATTCCTTTTGTGTTTGTGTGTATGTTTTGAATGAGGAAGAGTTAGCGTGTTTGTACCTCTCTTGTCAATCACTACCGAAGATGCATCCTATTAATATCCCTTGAGTTTCAAATGTACTTGTGACAGCAAGCCTTATTACTCAGGAGGAGGCAAAAGACCCATATAATTTTTAAATTTATTATTTGTTGCTCAAGTGACTTTGAACTCTAGAAAACCTGTGTGAACTATGAGAGCGATACTGCTTAGTCTTGGTAACCGGATATAGGAGTGTCTCGATGTCTGTCTGTGTTTACGGAATAGAGTCCAGCTCCTGCTGGGCTTTGCTTGTCTGCGTTTGTCTTGAGACGTTACACCATAATGATGACCTCAGTGTGCGCCGATCTCCCATGACATCATTTCTTCTTCTCTGACCAACCCTATCAAACTGAATGTTGGCCATGTCACTTTTCAGCCACGACTGTTAAGTTCCAGGGGAGAAAAAGCTAACCGTGTCATTGATGGCTACTTTCGGCTATTTTCATGTTCCAAAGTGCACCAGATGTGTTTCAGCATACATATTTTCAGGAACCCATTGATAGAAGGACCTGCTTGGTGTGCTTGTCATGATGGTGAAGGGTAGCTCAACAGGGGAACAAACTACATTCTGCATTTTCAGAGATAGTTGTTTTGACAGGTGCTTAAAGAAAGGGACATGCAGGATGACAAACAGAGTTGTTATTGATAAGGTGTGTGTGTGTGTGTGTGTGTGTGTGCGTGCGCGTGTGTGTGCGTGCGTGCTGGATGAATATGGAAGCGTGGCTCATCCATTAGGAATGTGTGTTGTGTAGCCATGTACTGTATCATTGTGTGGGATGGAGCGTCCTCCTGCCTATCACCCTCAGCTGCCATCTGAAGCCGCTTCACTTTGCTACAGTGTACTAACTGTATTGTGGTCTCCCTGAGATAAGCAGGAAGACAGAGAGAGAGAGAGGGAGAGAGAGGGAGGAGGGGGAGGAGAGG
>OMLC01054880.1:0-12041 GCA_900302585.1 Regalecus glesne
GCAAAAGTTAAAAAAAAAAAAAAAAAAAAAAAAAAAAAGGTTGCATGATCTTTGAATCAGACCGTGGAAATCCTCAGGCCTGGGTCAAACAGTAGTGGGGGACAGTTCCTGGCTTTTGCGCGAACCCCCGTGCGGCTCCATCAGCAGAGCCAGTAAGGACACCCAAGTGGTGAAGGTGGACAGAGTCGACCCGTGGAACTGGAGATGTCAGGCTAGTGTGGATGTCAGTGTCAGAAGCTGTGTAGGAGCAGTGGAGGGGCCGCGTGTGCTTCAGGAACTGACGAGCCAGTTGTTGCAGGTTCAAACACCCCCCGGGATGTCAGGAAGGGCCTCTATCCCCCAAGTCCATGTCCGCCCCCATGATGTGGGTAGCAGTGGGCAGCTGCAGTTGGGGGGGGGGTTCAGTGTCTTGCTCAAGGACACTTTGACACATTTTCTGAAGGCTCTGGAAATCAAACCAGCGACCTTGCCGTTACTAGAGAGCCCGCTCTACCTCCCGAGCCACGTTCCCCCTTAAATTCAATTCATCGCATCTTTCGCCACACGGAAGCCTGTATATCTACGTGACACAATCGACCAATCCTGTCTCGGTTATTTTGCCCTTTGACCTCAAACCAATGCTCCAAGTCTGCACGGTCCAGCAAAAGTCACGGCTTGGATCGGTACTGTTAAGACCCATACCCGGGGATCGATGTGGACACGGGTGCGTCCCAGTGTCCACCACTGGGAGACGGTCTGCCCGCTGGTCTTTCACGCTAGCCCCATGGAGCAGCAACCCGAGCTTCCGTCACAGTGTCTCTGTGAAGGTAGATGAGCGAGGGCACTGTTTGACCCGGGCCCCGGGGAAAACCATGGCCTGTCACACCTTCAGACACACAGCCCGTCAGAGCTGAAGAAGAAACATGAAGACTTGACTTGATGATAGATGTGAATGTAAATATGTTTTTTTTCCTCCCTCTAGAGGCCTCACTGTACAGTATATATGACCGCCTGTGTGCGTGCGTGCGTCTCTTCTGGATAAAGAACCTGCAGGGCGCGGTACGGTAGCGCCACAAGTTTTGAACTAGCAAGGCTTAAATATTAGTGTTCCTCCGTGTGCTGTCTTAGGTTTGGGGGTGGGGGGGGTTGTTCGTCTAGGGTCCGTCTTTATTGGGTCAATGCGGGGTCAGGAGCGGATGCTCACAGCTGTCGTGGAGAGAGGGACGACCTTCCCGACCCGTGGCGTCTCTACGTGAGCTCGGTAGCTGTGACGGGGTCGGCCGCGGCTTGATCTCAGTGTGCACGAGTTCTCTTCTACGAGAGGCCTCTCGTCTCAGGCTTCCATCACAGGACGCTTTATCGTCTGTCCCACGCCGCCCCCCCCCCAGATATCGTGGGGTGAAAGCTCTTCACCCCATCTCTCTCTCTCTCTCTCTCTCACACACACACACACACACACACACAGTGATCAGATCACAATGACCTATGCATGCTCCGTGGATATGAATTGAAACATGCGAAGCAGCACATGTAAATACATGAAGATGGCCCAGTGGTAGTTGATGTGATGGGCACAAGACTCCATGTTTCTATCGAAATGCCTTCTGAAAACTTCTGCCAAAAAAACTGTGCCCCACTGTACCAGCAACTAACTGTCGGTGTGATTGTCTGACTTTTTTTTTCCGGGTTTTTTTTTTCCTTCTTCTTCCTTTGTCACTAGAAAAGGAGTTAAAGTTGTGTTACCTGCACTCAGTAGAGGTCGACAAGTAGTTTCGCCCATTTCAGGAGTACCTCAGTCCCACAGTGCGGACGGAGGCTGACCCAGATTCATCTGCTCGTTCGGCCAGGGCATCCTTCCACCTTAACTGTTGTCCTCCAGAGTCACCGGCTCACTGCCGCCCTCCTGTGGGGGAAGTGAGGGACTGAACATCCAGGGTCTCCCCTTCCCTCTGGCGTGTTGGTCCTGGCCAGATGGTAACCCTAGATTTGTGAAACTCTCGGCTTGGCTGTGGCAGATGATGGAGGCTTAGCATAAAGTTAAGCGTAAGGTGAGGGTTGAGGTGGTGTAGCGGTCAGCACTGTCGCCTCACAGCAAGAAGGTCCCGGGTTCGAGTCCCGTCTCAGGTCCTTTCTGTGTGGAGTTTGCATGTTCTCCATGTCTGTGTGGGTTTCTTTAAGGCCACAGTAGCTCACTTGTAGAACACCTGATTCAGGAAATGACGGGCCAGAGATCACGAGTTCGAACCCACAGCTGTGTGTCGGGAAGGGCATCCGGCCTTATTCCCCCGTGCTCCGTCCAGGTCCGACACGGGGACTTCTCCGGACACGTAAAACGGACCCTTTGTAAGGCCTGGGATTGAGATTAAGCTAGCCAGATTCACAAGTCTATGGTTACCATCTTGACACCTGACCCTCGCGAGTTTGAGACCCGACAGGACGCAGAATCAAGAGGTCTCAGAAGAGCCCACCTGTCCAGATATGACATCCACACACACTCACTAAAGGGAAAGTCTGCTGTGACATTGTGAGACGGCCTGGATGTAAATAAATAAGCGCTTGCCAAAGTTTGTAAATGCCGTGACGTCTCTGGCGTCTCTTTCCTTCAGTGTCTGTTCATTTACTGCATGAAAAAAAAGAAAAGACTTCTTGTCGATGCATAAATCTGATTGGTTTCTATTTCTGTCCTCTTAAGTAGATTTACAACCTCACCACAACTGACATGTGGCCTTACAGTGGTGGCGAGGGTCCGGCTGGGCCCTACAATGTGTTGAAAAACAGATATTCGGGGTCATGTTGGCACATCTTTCCTCAGACGTGATGACTTGTTGCATCATGGGCCTTTCTGCACCATTGAGACTGGATGACGCTTTGAATGGTGCCTGTGGGGGAACTGGTTTACCTCAGCAGGTTGACGGAGGTCGTCTGAGAAGGAGCATCCGTCCATCCGTCATCAACCGCTTATCCAAAGTGGGGTCGCGGGGGTCATGCCGGAGCCTAACCCAGAGCTCCTGGGATGAAAGGTGAGGAGACCCCCTGGACAGGTCACCGCTCCATCACAGGACTCGAGCAGCTAAGGTTCAGTGACTTGCTCGAGGACACTTCAACATGCTTTCTAGAGGGGATGGGGATCGAACCAGCGACCTTCCGAGTACTGGACAACCGCGGTTTTCCCTTCCGAGGCAGTGCAGTGAAGCCGTTTTCATGGGGAGGACGATGAGCGTGTGCTTTTGAAGAGGGCTGTTTTGGTTCCCGAGCTGCCCCATAACACTTAAGAGTCAGTCACAATGTTGAGCTGAAGAACTTTCCCACCCGTTACGTCTCAAGGATTGGAGTAACAAAATTGTTTTATTGCACTTTTTTTTCCATCATACATTAACATTTGACTGTTTAAATACATCGGAGGCTCTAAAGTAAATGAAAGGAGTTAAGTTTCCGTATGGCAGAGAACGGCCGGGATTATCAACAGGAAAATAAAACCGCAGGACACGTCGTAAAAAAAGCTCGTTTCATCCCCTGCTGCCATTTCTGGGGTAACACTAAAAAGAGCGTTCCAGGCACGGACGACGTGCTGACTTACTTTCTCAAACACATCTCTTGAGTTAGGCTTTCCTGCGTGAGCAACATGTTCCTCAGAGGTGGGAGACAGGCGATTTATTGTTCGCGGATCTCACCGCAAGGAAACAGGTGGAGGCCTACCAGCAATGCTGTAATGCTGACTCCAGCCCTACTGCCCCGCGTCACAAGAAGAGACCCATTCAGTCCAAAGCCTCCACCATTCTCCTGAGCGGGCGTCCCTTCCACAGGGAGCCTATATGCAGGGTTTGGGTTGGGGTTGGGGGGGGGGGCATTTGAGGCCTCAGTGCAGTCCTGTCAGCCATTCGCCCAAGGGGAGGACGGAGGGTCGTGAAGCGGCTCTTTCAGTGGCCTCAACCGTCTCGCTGCAAAGGTAAACCACCCCCTTTTCTTGGACCCTGGCCAGGTGGACAGGACCCTCCCCCTTCATGAATGAGACTCGTCCATGAAGCTGTGTGTATGTGCAGGAGTTGAGCCACGACTCCGGGAGGCCCGGGCAGCGGTGGAGAGTTACTGACTTAATAGGAGGAGACGAGGCAGGGCCCACAGCTTCAGAACACACTGTACTCTGCCTCCAGGCATCACAGTGAAGCTCTTTAAAGGCAGACGGGGGGAAAGAACAGTGATCTTCCCTGGATGTGGGCAAGCTAGCAGTATTAACTGCAGGAGCCGTCTGCCGTATCGCCCTCTCTTCAGCCCCGTCAAGCGGGTGACGGACGACCTTGGTGTTTCTCGATCACGCCTCATACGGAGCCTAACAAGAGTTGCCATTTTGTCCAAAGGGAGCGCATGAAGCATCGCCGCCCGCCTCTGAACAGGGGTGGAAGAAACGGGTATGGGAATACAGCACTTTTTAATACCACTATGAAAACAGCTGGTTTTTAAGAGAAATGGCAAAAACAGCTGATGGCTTCTGTGTGATTCCAGTATCATTTCCTAAACCTGCGTCAATGACGACTTAGGGCTCAAGTACCTCCCCCACCGTGAAACACACCGACGGTAACGGTCGGCAATGAAAGTACACCATGTGTCCACCGGGGATGTCAGAACGACACGTCCCATAGGACCGACACTGGAGATGATGAGCACGTCCTGTCTCCTAACGCGTCTACGGAAGCAGCATGAGAAACACAACCGCTCGGGCCCCTTGTGCACAGTAGCTCAGTCCATCAGGAATCACGCATCAGGAAACACTCGCCGATCTGAAGACAGTCCTTCAACTGGAGGCCTCGGCTTCAAGCGTCCGCCCAGCGACCCAGCGTCAAGGTGCTCAAGTCCCGGCAGCAACAGGGGGGCTTCGCTGCTCCTGACGCTAGTTTCAGCCTCCCTGTGAGCGGGAGCAAGCCAGGGAATAATTCCCCCTCAGGGATTAATTAAGTGAGGAGTGATGATCTGTTATCATTATGTTCAATTCTAGCCGGTGAGACTGAGGCTCACGCATCCCCCGTGCTAAAGATCCCCCAGGCAGCCGAGCCCCCTCTAAGTACTGTTGGCCTGCTCTTGTTCAAACAAAGCCATGGCCAAGTGGGAGCGTGAGGCCAGGCCCTCCAGGTTGCTGAGCACACAGCGATGGTAGATGTCCTCGCTGAACCGGGGGTTGCAAGCCCGCCGCACGTACTTCTGAATCAATGCCGGCTCGACTGCCCGGAACACGTGCAGGCCGGAGTAGCGCACAAAGATGTCGTACACGTCCATGCTTTCCAGCAGCTCCTCGTTGTCCAAGATATCGGCGGCCATCTTGGTTCTCGCGGTCATGTAGTCCGCATTATAGAAGCAAGCCTCGTCGAACACGTGGCGGTCGAAGCGGCCGTCACGCAGTGCCTCGGAGGCAAACGAGGAGGAGGCCGCAGAGGGCTGCTGGTCGCGGTAGATGACGGCGGGGCTGAACTCCTGGAAATGAATGGGGAAGAACACTTGCCAGTTGCTGATGGCGTTCATTCGGCAGCGATTGAGGAAGTCGGCATTGACCTCGGTCCAGACACTGGCCAGGAAGAACAGTGTGTCCACTGGGTGCTTCTTGGAAATAATGTCCATGAGCTTGACCTGTGAGGGCACTTCTGTCTTCACGCTGATCCAGGGGATTTTCACGTCGCCGTAACGCTTCTCCACCTCCGCGATCATGGCTTTGATCCCGGCGAATATGTCGGACTGGCTGACCCGCTGGGCATCAAATGGGTCGTAGATGAACAGAAAGGTCAACAGGACGTTGTCATGGGTATCCAAGGTGTTCATCACGTACATGTCCAGAAAGTTACCGACATAATCTTGATCCTGTGCCGTGACGGGGAGGATGACCTGGACCCGTGTGGCCTCCGTCACATAAGGCATGGGGATGATCTCGATTGTACTGAGGGGTCGCAGCAGATGAACCCGCTTTGCGATGACCTGGCTGTGACCCTTCTGGGTGTACGCCTCCAGGCCCAGGTCCAGCACGTATTCCATGCCCCGCGTGGGGTCAAAACGCCGGTACCCATTCAGCAGTCTCCGCTTGCGGAAGCGTATCTGGGGCTGGTACTTCTCATTCAAGCGCTCCACGGCGATCTCCAGCACCGCGTTAACGTCGGCGTGGTCGGCGCCCCTCAGCTCACACTTGGGGGAGCTGTCAGTGCAGGAGTAGACGTGCTCTTCAGTGAAGTATTCCCAGTTGATGACCTCAAAGCGGGTCCTTGGCTTGAACGGAGGGGTGATCCCGATGGGCCAGGTTGTCCCCGCCTTCCCCTCTGGAGTCAGATCACTCAGGTTGTTGATCTGCATCTGATGAATACACACATCAAAGTCACTTTGTGCTTACCGACTGAAACACATTCCTCAAATACGACAGAACCCGTAAAACCACCAAAGGGGATGAGTTAGTAACATATGGTTTACGCTTGATAAATATTTGTCTAAAGTGTTTGGCATGCCCCTGTGGGGATGGGGGGGGAGGACGGACAAGCCTCACAAACACCATTTAGAGCATCTTCATTATAACATTACAGGCAAATCGAGTTTAAAATGAGCTAACCCTGAAATGAGACACCATCCGCTGACAAAACAAGCCTTTCCTTTTCTTGGCTCAGTGTTTTGTATAAATATTAGGTCGGTCAGGAATTTCTGTCATGACTCAAAACCGACGGGCCGGGCGGGGACGACTGTACCGTGTCGTCGCCACACCGGCCCTTTGAGGCACCCGTCCCAGTGTGAGGAAAACAACGGCGGGTCTCAGTACAGACCTGGAGCTGCTGGATCTGTAGGTAGGTCCACTCCAGCTCGATCTGGCTGAAGCGTTTGTGAAGCCGGTACATCAGATTTGGGTCGGACACAGGATGAACGGTGAAAGCGTTCTTGAACTCGTCGCTGTCCTCCCGCCCTGGATCGGCGTTCTTCCCCAGCTCAAAGTAACGATACGTCATCTCCTGTGGGAGACACCGGCAAAACAACAGGAAGCATTGGTTTGAACGCACCGGGCTGTCACCACCGTGTCTCACACTCATTTCCACCAATGCCTAAATAGTCAAGTTACCTGATGTACTTCCACACAGCTGAGACCCAGGTAGTCGATAATGCAGCGGCCCAGCCACTCATCAGGCCTTACACTGAGGATGTCATTGCGGCAGGTGTCCAGGTGGGGCTGCAGCCGGGCCAGGAGACTGCGGGACAGCAGGTAGCCATAGCCCCCGTGGCAGTAGCGGGCCTTCTCCTCTCCACCAATGAACTCCTCCGCCCTGCCCATGTACAGGTCCTGCCCAGCACTGAGATGGCCTACGAGCTCCGACAAGCGGTCTGCCTGCATGTAGGTGTCGTCCTGTGCCAGGTAGAACCAGTCGTAGTCCGAGGCGTAGTGCTGATGCAGGTGCCGCACCGTCTCGTACATCAACCATACCGGCCGGTCGTCACCATGGGCAACCACGGTCATGCCATGGGGCACTTTGGGGCTGCGCAAGCCCGTGAAGAAGAAGGTGCGATGGAAGTGGTGGGCCACCGTGCGGTTGACTGCCACGGCCAGTGTGTTGAGGGTGGCCCGGGACGTCAACACGCCCACCAGCAGCCGCTCTCTGATACCCAACTCAGTGTGAATGTACCTGGTCCTGAGGAGGGGGAGGAGAACAAAACGGAGTTAGCGAAGGTGGTTCACAGCGACATGAAGACGCTGAAGTTTGAAATCTACATATCATGTGATGCTAACACCAAAACTCCTTTTAGTAGAGAAGTAGTCCAGAGGGCCAAATGCGGAGCTCTGCAGGGTCATTACCCAGAGCCTTCTTTAATTTGCCAGATAGTTGAAAACTATGAAACAGGCACGTTCTTCAAACCCTCAGCTATTTAAACGCAGCTTGTTCCAGCCGATAATCAGCTTTAGAAAGACATGAGAGAGCAGATTAGATGGTTTTTTTGTCTCCGTGTCTCTGCGATGCAGTTTGAGAAGTAATGCACGGCTAGGAGTACAAATACACTGTCATAGATGCTGCACGACCTCCTATAGTCCACAGCTGCCGTGCACATGTACATAGAGACTGAGATGAGTTCTGGGAGTATTACTCTGGCTGGTTGAATATTCAGAGGGAGCATCTTAACTACAGCAGGAGAGATTTAGACTTAAGCTTATTAAACGATGCACAAGCAATTGAAATCCACCGCAATCAAATGGACAGTAGTTTAAGACCGACCCCTCAGCAATGGTGCCATGCATCTGAGACGAATACCCTCATTTGCCTTGCTCACATCCATAAAGAAATGTGATGATATGCCTTGGTTGCACAGATGCTCGCTGTCTACAGCCCTGACACCTTGAGCCCTGTCACATTCCCAGGTTTACACTTGCCTTCCTTCCATCCGTCTGCTGTCGACCGCTTATCTGAAGTCGGGTCACTGGAGCCTATCCCAGCACTCATCGGATGAAAGGTGGGGAAACACTTGACTTAAAAATGTACATTTGATGAATGAAAAAAAAAATCTGATCGCAATCCAACTTAGTCAAACCACATTGAAATCCAAGAGCTCAGAGCAACTGGACCTAAACCCTTCAGGTGTGTCTTTGGTCTGTTTCACTTGGGCTTTTACAAGGTTTGACTAAGTCACATATCAGATGTACTCAAGATGTAGTTTCAGGCTTGGTGTAGACAGGGGTAGAATTTCACTTATCAAATGGGAAATCAACATCAGTGAGAGGTCTGTTTTACGTGTCATGATTAGTAACCATGTTGTGGGGGTGGACACGGACTTAGATGGTGCTCGGGGGATTAAGACCTGATTCTCCACTGTGGGTTCATTCAAACCTGCACTCTCTGGCTTGTCACTTCCTGAAACTCACACTCTACCACTGAGCTACACCGCGGCCCCCCAACATCAGTACATCAGTTATGTCCTAAAAAAACCCCACAATATTCAACACTAGTGGTTTCAGCCATTTGTGTGCAGATGTGATGTGTTTTATTTCCATCCAACAGAGATGAGCCCTTCCCTCACTCACCTGAGAACTTTTTTGTGTGCCTTGTTGGGGTCCTTGTGATAGGGCACAATGCGTGGCTGGAAATCCTCATTGCCAGTCCCGTCCCTGGAATCCCCCCGGTCTCCTCCAAAAAGCCCCCCGTTGCCCAGTTCATTCCCACAGGTGTCATCCGTGTCCCCTTGAGTCCAAGACACCATCAGCAGGCTGAGGCTGCATCCCAAGGACAGCCCCAGGATCAGGGGCAACGCAGGCCTGAACACGGCCAAGAAGGACGACAGACGCATATCTATCCAGCTGCTACAACACAGGACCTGTAGACTTGTGAAAAGGAGGTCCTGGGACGGGGATACCAAGCAGCACTTCTTCTAACCAAGGATCTGAGAATCAGCTCAAATCAACAAGCTCCAATGCAAATGTGGTAGAAAAGTCACTGATGTGATGACATTGACGTTAACACGCAAGTCTCTCTCCTCTAGAGTCTCTCCTCCACTGAGACGATATAAGGACCGTTATGTGTGCAGCTCAGCCAGGCAGAGGCAACATGCTGTGCCGGGATGGGATGACATTGATGGATAAATATGTCAATATAGGAGAATCATGCTGATGAGGTGGTTTTCACTGCAAATGGTTAACCCATGTGTCAGATCTAGACGAGCAGCTGGAACTTCTCCCGTTTTGACATTTGTTCCAGTACGGACACCACCTTGTCAATAATACCATTTTATGGCAGCTACAAATCTGCTGGGCTGAGTTAGTTGGTGAATCTACCGTTTAACTCGGATCACGGAGCAAATAGCCCCCGGTGCTTGTCCAGTAGCTTGACGTTAGCTAGCAGCTAGCGGTTCCACAGCAAGCTAGCGTTAGCTGCGCCACACTGGGCACAGGCGGACCGTTTGACACTAACCTCCTCAGCGGTTTAAAAGTTATCCGGAGAAACCAAAAACAAGTCCCGGCAACCGTTTTGTCCTCATCTCCTTAAGTATCTATCGGAGGAAAGACACACGCACACACTCGCATACATACAAGCGAGATAGCCGGCTAACACCGTGTGCTTTGTTATGGTAAGGAAGAGATCCACCTCTCCGATGTCTCCACGAAGAGCAACTCAAAAGAAAAGGAAAAAAAGTATCAGGTCCGCTTCATGAGGCCATCAGACGAGAGACACTGTTTGACTTGACTTGGTCCAGTCTGTCTCTGTTCAGGGACTCCCCGGGTGTCTGGGTGGAGAAGTCTCACCTCGTCCTGACTCGTCAGCATCATCACCGCCGAGTCCTTGCGGAGTGTGGAGCCGGCGGCAGCATCCCACAGAGCGGTGCTGAAGGCCGCGGACAAAGGGAGGGGGAAGAGACCCACACGTCATCACATAGTCAATGGACACATGTGTTCCTCATGGACAATGTTCACATTCAAACGTGTGAGTTTTCAAGCAGACACCGTTTTGTATTCATCGAAGACAAGATAGAACGATGGTCATATACACCACATGTGCGTCTGCATGAGCATGCTGCCCTGACTCCAGATGTGGCAGCAACTCAAGTCAACTTGGTCTGCTGTAGCCCATTATCTCAGATTACCATGATGCCTCGGTGGCCTCTACACCAACACAGCATCCTGTCCTTAGACCGTCACATCAGAGATATGGAACAACTCCCTAAAAATTAACTTTACCAGGAAGAAAATATAGGAAGAAACCTTAGGGAGAGCACCGGAGGTGGGAATCTCTCCCCTAACATGGACAGATGCGCTGGATGCTGTGTATAGAGGAAGAAACGTTTTGCAGAAGAGGATGCTCTCCACACTACATGCCACACGCTCCATAACACAGTGAGCATTTGTCACTTTTAGCTGCTCTACTCAGTGCAAGTATATGTTAAACCTGTTTTATTCCCATGTACGTGATGGTTAGTAGCATTTATTAATGTTAATAAATGGCTCTTTGCGGAAACTACAATTTGATAGAATATAGTATTACTCTACCATACTACACTATGCTATGCTATACTATACCATACCATGCCATACCGTACCGTGCCATACTATACTATACTATACTATACTATACTATACTATACTATAATATACTATACTATACTATATAAGAGAGTGAAGGCAGAGCCAAGGATAGAATGGTAGAAGGAGAAGGAGGAAGACTGTTGTGTGGAGTTAAGGGAGGAGTTAAGACAGGCACTGGGGTGGTAGTGAGGAGTTGCCAGGTGGTTGGTTGGGCAACCACTGTAGAAATCGTGAGGGAGACAGGGAGGTGTGTCCCTCTTGGTGTGTCAATTGGACAGAGGAAGAAAGACGAGGAGACTTGGTGGTGGAATGAATAAGTACAGCAGAGTATACAGAGGAAGAGGTTGATGAAGATGAAGTGGGGTGAAGAAAGGAGAAAAAAGTACATGGTTATATGGTGTGAACCGAGGAGGAGAGAGGTGGTGAAGGAAAAGGCGTGTGGGGGGTTGGATGAGAGGTTGGACACTAAGGAAGGAGAAGAGGACTTGTACTAATTGAATAAGGGTGAGTTAGAGGAGGAATGAAAGGCAAGGTTGGGAGACAACAGTAGCACTAACAAAATGACAGGAGGCAGAGCTGGAGGTGACCGAGTTGAAGATGCCAACCTTTTCATTAGGAGTGATGAAGAAGAGCAGGATTTAGGATTTAGTGCATTCGAGGAACAGCTCAGTTGAGACAGTTTGGAGACAAAGCAAGAGAGGCAAGACTGAGATGGTTTGGACATGTGTGGAGGAGAGGTGCTGGGTATGATGGGAGATGGATGCTGAATATGGAGCTGACAGGGAAGAGGAAAGGGGGAAAGTCAGAGGAAAAGAGGAAGGTCAAAGAGGAGGTTTATGGGTGTGGTGAGGGAGGACGTGTTGCTGATGTGACGGAAGAAGATGTGGAGGACAGGAAGAGATGGACATTGATGATCCGCTGTGGTGACCCCTAACGGGAGCAGCCGGAAGTGCTACTGGTAGCAGCAATCGAGCTAAAAATTGTGCCTTCATCCTCAAAAACATGTCAGTATTTCTCAAAGACATGGAAAAAAGATACAAATCATACA
>OMLC01054938.1:1666-15231 GCA_900302585.1 Regalecus glesne
TCTGATCCTCATCTGTGGTGGCAAGCAAGTGTCCCCGAAAATGTCTTGATGCTGCTCAATGATCCAGGTATGGAAATCACAAAAAGAGGTGAATCAGTTCAACTGGATCAGAAGTTTATTGGGAAACGTTTCATCACTCACCAGGTGACTTCTTCAGTCTGAGCTGAAAACAAACATCCCCCTCCTTATAAACAGTACATAGAAAAAAAAACACAAAATGTTACCACTGAATGTGCAGTTGATCACCCAGCTCTCATATGAACCCAGCCTATTGTTGTGTGGTATCACGGTACTGTTTATAAGGAGGGGGATGTTTGTTTTCAGCTCAGACTGAAGAAGTCACCTGGTGAGTGACGAAACGTTTCTAAATAAACTTCTGATCCAGCTGAACAGATTCACCTCTTTTTTGATTATTGAGCATGCATCAAGACATAGTGAACCCACAATACTTTATCCAACCTAACCCCTATACCCATGTGAGGCTTAGCCCATTATGACCCACTAACTATGGACCTCTGGCCGTGGTTGGGAACGGTGCAGCTGGGATTCAAACACCCGACTGCATGACACAGAGATGTACTGAACATAGGTGTCTTACCCCCCTACGCCACCAGAGGCATAGGGGGTCAAACTAAATTCGTACTGACCACAAGAGGGCGATCGCACACACAGTCCTTGATCAGGAATCAAGGGCTCAACAAAGACGAGAAGACAATCTCTAACTGTGTAGTAGGTCTAGACTAGGTAATTCATCAAGGCTAATCCGGCATAATGTAAGAGTTCTGATGAACACGGGGTATTTCAAAAACATGGGATGATGATTTTGCTTTTGTTGAGGTAAATTTAATAAAAAAAACAATTTGCCTTATTTGCCAAAGAACAGGAGCAGCACCAAAATGGGCAAACATTCAACATCACCATGAAAGCTGTCACCATGACTTAATTACATATCCGTCTCGGAGTAATTTGAGAGGAACCATTTTTCACACTCTTATTGAAATCTTCCGTGGCCAACAAACTGTGCTGTAATTGAGCTGTAAGGAAAGTGACGGGGTCACTGAGGTATCATATAAAATAGCATGCGATGTAACAAGGAGTGGGAGGCCTGTCACTGATAGGGAGCTGATTAAGATGCTTTCAGTCCCCTTTTCACTGATTTTAAGAACAAAGATGACATCCACCAGTAGTTATCCAAGTTGCACTTTCCCCTTCGACTCTTGTTTCATGAACGAGGAAACATGAGTGCTGGTATACTTGAGTATTTATGTTGTGGTCAAAACACAAGGTTCAGTGGCTAATCTCAACATGTAGTGTTGTAATAATAATCTACCAGTAGGTGACAGTAATGCATCATGTAGCAAATCTTCCAGCGTTTGGAAAACATTTCTGATTATTTGTTTATGAAGTTGATCAAGGAACTCAAGAAGACGGAGAATTTTAGCCATGCCATAAACGAGTCCGCAGACGTGTCGAACATGCAGCGGCTTCTAGTCTGCGGGCGTTTTTAAAGGCTGTGATGTTCGGAGTTAATAACATTTAGAACTCCAGCTCCCAAGATGCCGTGCGGAGTTGAGCAGTCTTGGGTTGTAGACGGAGTTTCACGGTGAATAAAGAACAAACGATCAATATTACGCCTCGTTTGATTTCTATATCGGATATGACGGCGACACTTCTGTGGAGGAAATGTTCGCTCTTCTCAGATCATTGGAGAGGAGGTTTGTTTGCCACTCGTGGATTTTTTTTCCAGGAACCGAGGAGAGAAATTGATTTGGGACGAGAATTGGTGTCAGTTACCACTGATGGTCGCCACCAATGGTTGGGAAGGAGACAGGACCTATCGCAGTTCCAGACTCTTGTGCTCATCACTGAATCTTCATCAGGAGCAGCCTTGCTGCGAGTTTAAGGGTGGTTGATGAAAACAATGACGATGGGTAAAGTAGTGATGGTTGTGAACTACATCAGAAGTCAGGGGCTGAAACATCGACAGTGCTGCACATTAGTGGAGGAAGATAGACGCAGTACCCAGACCGGACACTAGACGACGAAGACCCATGGCTGAGCAGAGGCACCAGACTGGAAAGGGTTTGGGACTTGCTGCCTGGGATTCAAGACTTCATTTTGCAGAGAAAGCCGGCGGGTCTGGTTTATGTCAAGGATGAAAAATTCACACTAGATATGGCTTTTCTGGTGGATATAACCAAATACACTCCCATGATTTGAAGCTTCGAGGAAAAGACAAAGTGCTGCCTACCTTGTTGAGTTTCAGCCTTCGTTGAAGAAGCTCTCCCTTCATCAAGACCTGCTAGGTGACCACAGAGTTGGACGCCCTTTCCAAACCTACACTCACAGATCAACCAGGTGTGGAGCGTCTCCTCTCAACTAGCTAATTGCGTCACATGTCTTGACGAGCTTGTCCGAGTTTGTTAGTCGCTTTACTGACGCAGCCCCGAATACCGGCCAGACTTCACACAGTCAGAGGAGACGAAGCAGACTCAGGCCTCACCCTAACCCTAACCCAGCCTCACAGTCAACTAATGGAGATTTGGTTTGGGGTTTTCTCAACTGTACCACAGGCCTCGGGCATTAGCAGTCAAGTAGTTGAGGACAGCTGATACCCTTTATCAATTTGAAGGAGAGAAACAATTCAAAGCTTTATTTATCTTTTTAAACTGAGATTTATATTGTAGCGAATTCGAGGGGTATCCGGGAACTGATCCCGGGTCATTCGCATCAAAGGCAATCAAGCTAACCAATCAGCTAAAGGGTCCGTCCAACCCGTTAGCGGAGAACTAGCGACAATCTATGAACGTTACACTATTTTATTTCTCTATTTGTTCCAAGAGAATAAATGTATCTGGTTAAGCGGACCTTGTGTCAATTTAGTAGGCCTATATTGATTGGTTAAATTTAGGTTGCTATGTGCATTTGTCTTTGGCTACGTGGCGGCACTGACGGGGCGATGCTTCGGTCACCCAACAAGAGGAGATGGACAGGAACCCTAATGGTCTCCCAAACTATGATCTATCCACCCATCCATCCATCATCCATCGATCCATCCATCCATCATCCATCCATCCATCATCCATCATCCATCCATCCATCGTCAACCGCTTGTCCGAGATCGGGTCGTGGGGGAACTGGAGCCTATCTCCGTTCTCATTGGGTGAAAGGCGGGGTACACCCTGTATAGGTCACCAGCCTATCACAGGGCAGAGCAGTTAGGGGAACAGTGTTTTGCTCAAGGACACCTTAATACGCAGGTAAGGGGATCGAACCTCCAACCTTCTGATTGCCAAAGGACCGCTCTACCCACTAATCCATGCTGCACCTACAAGGGTTTAACTTTTGTATAAATTATTTTATTGTGCATTTTATAGACACAATACTTAAAATGTGTAATTGTTTATTTTGTTTTCAGCTGTGGAAATGTACCATCAAGAAAAATCAGAAAATACTTTCCATCAGGGAGGGCGGCGCCCTCTAACGGTTGTGACCCGGTATATCTTCCAGTGCGTCCCCGAGCCATGTGAAGCCCTGGTGTGCCGTGTTATTGTAGCGCGTCTTTAAAGACGACGCAGTAAGTTAGCGCCGAATCATTAAGGTGTACATAAAACTGATGGGTAAATTAAATGAAGGGCGCATACCAGTATATTATCCCACATAGTAGATAAGAAAATTAGACCCACCCCTTCCATTTGTACCCAAATTGGATTTTCAGCATGTTGACAACACAATGTTCATTACATGCCCTATACTGAAACTGGAGGTTCGTACGCCCTAATGCATGCTCAATAATCCAGGTAAGAGAATCACAAAAATACAGGCAAATCAGTTCCTCCGGATCAAGAGTTTATTGAGAGAGGTGTCCTCTCTCCTCCAGGAGACATGTTGAGTGTGAGCTGACTGCAGCATCCCCACCCTGATCAACAACACAGTGATACCACACCACTAAAGGCTGGCTTCATATGAGAGCTGCTCATTGGCTGGACATTCAGTGGTCATGAGGACTATTCACAGAGGACTGGGGAATAGGACCAATCACAGCATTGTCACATGATGACAAATGGACTCTCAGACCCCCACCTTTGTTCAGGATGGTGGTTCCCTCTTCACATAGATGGTCTTTCACCCCCCTTTCAAAGCAGCGGTCATTCCTATCAAGGATGTGAACATCATCGTTAACATGTATTGATGCATGCTCAATAATCCAGGTATGGAAATCTCAAGAGAGATGAATCAGTCGAACTGGATCACAAGTTTATTTGGAAACGTTTCGTCACTCACCAGGTGACTACCTCAGATTGAAGAAGTCACCTGGTGAGTGATGAAACGTTTCTAAATAAACTTCTGATCCAGTTCAACTGATTCACCTCTTTTGTGGTCATCTTTGAGTGTCCACTGGCCTGTAGATGGTGGAGCCTATGGAGCATATGCATGGGCGGGGACCCGCTCCAAAACTGGAGGATTTCATACTCGTTTACATTTCAAAGCCTGCGTCACCAATGCCTTTTTCCTTTTCTTAGCCCTCTTACTTTTTGATGTTTTTCTTTTCCTTCTCGTCAACAAACATCCGTCTTTTCCACATCTTGTCAATTAAATGTCCACGTCTGGACCTCGTCCGACTGTGTTGTCCATGACATCCGTGTCTTGTCCACAACTGTCTTGTCCCAGCCTTGCCCACATATTGTCCACCACTTGTTGGTGTCCTGTCCACGTCACAGCTAGTATGGACTGATGCTAGTGGCTCATCTCATGAGGGGTGAAAGTGAAGAAAATACAATGCATAGATACCATGTCAAGTTGTGGCTCACTAAGAGCGCATTGCAATGGCTAAAAATGCCTTTTTTTAATCTTCTTTTAAAAGGGACCATGTGCAGCTCTACATTGTCACCTTTCAATGCACCACACTAGATCATAGCTTCAAACTAATTCACACCTGCAGTCCCTGAATCTGATGGTTGGAGGAAACCCACGCAGACACGGGGAGAATATGTAGACTCCACACAGAAAGGACCTGGGACCAGATTCAAACCAAGGACCTTCCACTTGCTTTGGGACAACGTGCCGCCCACTTTCCTCAGCTCATCGGAGGAGGAACTCAAGTGTAAAACTGCAATTCAACAAATGGTAAAATAACAAATAGTTTTCATTTTATTTTTTAAATTTCAACTCTAGGCACCGTGCCCATGTTCATACACTGAGAAACAAAAAGCATCATCAAAACAAACAAAAATAACTGTCCATACGCCATCACACCCTTTCCCATCATAAAACTGTATACTTATTACACAGAAAGCCCTGAATGCTTTGAAAGTCACAAGGCCTGGTCTCAGAGAACCACACCATGCTCACGTTGAACAGTCAAGAGCAATGGGTGGACCTGATCACCTTGGGGAAGTCTTTTCATTGTCCATGTTCAACAGACTGAGAAGTATTATTCTGAGCCACCATCTTCTTTCTGCTTCTTTTTCTTCTTCTTCTTCTTCTTGGCACTTTCCCCCACCTTCAGGGGAAAAAAGACCAAGTTCAGTCCAAGATGTTTTGTTAGAGGAATCAGATCCACTTGGATTTTAGACCAACCTGGATGTTATAAGAAATCCTCATAATCCCTCTAGATCATATAATTCCCAGTAAATGAAACCAGAGGAGCGGAGTCCACCTGAAACTCACTCTACACAACAGACCAACCCTATCATATATGATATACACCGTTACATTACAGGCATTTAAGCCGATGCTCTTATCCAGAGCGATGTACAACAAGTGCATAGAGCCAAGATACAAAAGATACTGGAGCAACACTAGAGCTCATAAAATGCACATATAACCTCCAAAATATTTTAAGATGGGTTATGGGAGCTCTTTTGATTATCCAGTAAACAGGTTTTTAAAATTTTGGTAAATGAAGTAAGGCTTGGCAAGTCCCTCATCGCACTTTTTCTAAGTGAAACTAGAGAGCCACCTCTGGAGCCCACCCTAGATGAACCATTTATCTTCATAAACTTCTTTAGAGGCAGTGCGGCTCGACCATGGTGGATTTTATAAACCAAGTAGATGATCTGCAAATTTTACTGTTTTCCCCAACTCAGCATATCATGTCTTCAAATGTCACAATGATGGTGTGCACTGGGCTTCTTGTCTAGAATTTTTAGAGCTTTTTTAGTCGTTTCACATTGACTCTTAAACTAAATGAACGGCTCACCCCTGCCAATACAGTTGGATTAGGCTGCATTTTGTTCCAATTCATTGAAACTAGCCACAGACAGCATCAACATCAAACACCTGTTGAAAACAGTCACAGAGGACCGTCTCAAAATGAGAAGCACAAAGCTCCATCTGAAGACAAAAAAGAGGTGCAGCCAAAATGAACGTGTTCATTTTAGCGATTGATTTGAAGCGGCATGTAAAGAAATTAACACAGCTATATTCAGTCACATTTGGTGCCAAAACAATCCCATATCAATTGGTAACTAACAAAAGTGACCTGTAATGTGCCTCTGACTCATCACTCCCATAGGAGACAGCAGTGTTTTTCCTCCTGCTCTGCTCCTCATTGGATGGACTATTTTACTAGTTACAGAGCGTAACCTTGGTCTTCACTTTCTCACAATAGGATTTATTGGTTCCCAGCCCCCATCCCCTCATGGAGATTGTTAGACATTCTAGCCCTATGCTGTGCCATTAGGGTGCATAGGAGGTTCTGTGATGTGCCATTACAAGGAAGTAAAGAAAACAAACACCAAGAATCCACAACTCCCTAAATCAACTGGCACGTGAACACAGAATACTTTTTGTTGCTATGATTTAAGGGGCGGCATAGCTCAGTGGGTAGAGCGGTCGTCTGGCATTCGGAACGTTACAGGTTCAATCCCTGGTCCTGCATACAGCATGTCGGGGTGTTCATGATCAAAATACTGAACCCCTAACTGAGCGCTTCATGTTGGCAGCTCACTGCTCCTATACAATAGGATGGGTTAAAAAGCAGCGGAATCTAATTTCACCTTATGGGACTGATAAGGGATTCTATTTATATTAGTGCATAAATGATATTATTGCCTTCTAAGCCAATACAATTTCAATGGCCCTGGTTTGAAATTCGACTGGCACTTTGACAGACAAGCCTGTTCCTTTTATGAATGCTGCTAGTGCACACAAGACACACAAGATGTCAAAGTCTAACCTCTGTCTCGGGTTCTTCAGCTCCCTCCTGTGTTAACTCTTTTGGTTCTTCAGCCTCCTCTTGTGTCGACTCTTCCAGTTTTTCTCTCTTTTTCTTCTTCTTCTCCTTTTTGACCTCCTCTGTAGATGGAGTCGGAGGTACGTTGGCTGCCTCTTCACCATCACTGTCAATTGCCTCCCTCTTCCTCTGCAGGACAAAGTTTGTTAGTCAGATGGACTAAAGTAAACTCGTACAATTAAACCAGTACAACCCATCTCAGGCTCTTTCAGCAGTGGACAGGGTTCAGTATGGGCACTGACTGGTCGATAACTACACAGGGTGCAATATACTGCCCTCCAACACATGTCAAAGCCAGCATTAAGTTTATCAGCAATCTGAGCCACAGTGGCTCTATGGTGAGGTCAGAACAGATGAGGTAGCCTTTGCTCCCCACACACATTAATCAGCCTTGGGTGCCCATGACCACCTCTGGTTTTCTGGTTGTCCTTCCGTGGGCTGCTTGTGGTAGATATTAACCACCGCATACTAAGAACACACAACAAGACTGACTTGTTGATTGGGAGATGCTCTGGCCCCAGTTGTCTAGACATCAGAATTTGGTCCATGTCAAAGTCACACAGATCCTAATGGATTCCCATGTTTCCTACTTAAGACGTCAATTAAATAACGGGATGCTAACTCAGTCTAACATATCCTACCCCTTGATAAGTGCTGTTGTACCAGGTTCATCAGAGCTCTTCATTTACCTAGAAATAAATCAATCAATCAACAAATAGTTCCCTTATCAGTCCCACAAGGGGAAATGGGCAATTCTCTGCATTTGACCCATCCTATAGTATAGGAGCAGTGAACAGCCCCCATGTGGCACTCGGGGAGCAGTTAGAGGTTCATTGTCTTGCTCAAGGACAGCTCAACATGCTCCTATACACGTGCTGGGATCGAACCTGGATCCTTACGATCAACTCAAAGACCTCTTTATATACTGGGCTATGCTGCTTATGCTGAATGCTTCACATTTACTAGGCCCTATTGCAGGATATGAGCCAACTGTCTCTGACTTGAAGACGCACATTCTCTACTACTGAGCCACAATGGCTAAATGGTGTGTACCTGGTCAGGAGATTTTAATATGGGATTTCTCACAATTCTCTACCGAGACTGCGATTGGAACCATTTCCCAACCCTCTGTGAATAGTACTCATTACATTGAAAGTCCAATCAATTGCTAACTTGCACATGAAACCGCCCCGTGTTTTGGTTGTTATGCAACTGTACTGTTTATAAGGGTGGAGATGCTGCAGTCTGCTCAGACTGAAGATGTCCGTTTTTTGAGTGATGACATGTTTCTCTCAATAAAATGTAGTCCACATGAATTGATTCAACTTTGTGTGATTTCTTTACCTGGATTATTGTGCATGAATTAATACAGCCTTGTTTAGAGTTCAATTTACCATTGGATAAAAATAAAGCATCATACCTTTCCCGAAGGTGTGTCACATGACTCCGTCTGGTCTGATGCCTTTTTTACCCTGGAGGCACTGGTGTTGGAGGAAAAACATGCTAGTATTATTTTCTACAGGAGCAAATTGCCTCATTGGCAATTCAAAATGAAACTGTAAGAGTTGATACTATTACTAAAAAAAGTCATTAAATACTTCCATTGAGCTCAGAGATGCACTGCTTAGTAGTCTAGTTTACGGATGCCAGAATCTTTAGATAAAATTATTAGTCTCATGATTCTCTCTAGAACCAGTCTGCATACTCATTCTGCAACTACGGTAAATTTAGTCATTTTTATATAGTGCCTTTTTTTAAAATCTAGTAACCACTAAAGAGTGCTTTACCATCTATGCCTCACATTTACTCATTCACACACACTGATGGTGGAGGCTGACGTGAAAGGCACCATCAGGAGCAGTTAAGGTGTCAGTGTCTTGCTCAAGCACACCTCAACATGCTTCCTAGACAAGCCAAGGATTGAACCAATAAGCCTCTGATTATTTGACAACTCTCTACCTCCTGAGCCCTGCTAGACATGAGCCATGCTGCCCTTGATTATCAGCTATTTTTATTTGTGCCCAACGTCGACATCAAAAAAGTTTTTAGTGGTTAACCGTTTTCCCGATGACAGTTGGGAATCTCACTTCTAAGTGGGAATTCATTAGGTTACAGTTAACTGTAAGCCTAGTTTAGATGTTCTCAGGTCAGCAGCCAGCACTTCAGATTGGAAGCCAAGATAAAACTGAGAGCTGAGACTTTTTATAGCAGACTGACTCCCTCAAAGAGCACCAAACAGCCCAATAAGAGATAACTGTCTGCCACCTGGATCTCCTATCACAATCTTCTGCAAAGTCCAGACAACACATAAACATCAAAGAAACATTTTCAACAAGTGAATGGATTCCTGTCTGTTACATGCTCATGGCACCAAAGTGATTTGATATTTATTTAACCACTTTACAAACAGGTGTTCATTTTATATACAGTCATATTATTAACATGGTCAAAGCATCATCTGCCAAAGGTGTGGTGAAGATATGATGTGTACCTGTAGTCAATGTACTCATTCTTCCAGTCTGTTGGGGTACTGCCATTAGGTTTACCATGTTTGTCCAGAAGACCTTTCTGAATCATCATTTTCTTTTGAGTGGCCTTTAGAATAACATGAAAATAAATTTATAATTATTGTTGGGTCAACAAAGATATCCGCTGTACCAAGATCATATAGATTTTCTCAGTTGTAATTTTGACAGTCCCAAAATTTGTTTCAGTTCCATCTTCCAAAAAAATAGAAACTCCAGTGAAACTCCATCCAATACGAATGGTGCCAAGAAAACAATCAACAGCATCAGCGTTTACCTTAGGTCCCAGACCCCATTTCCGAGGATATGTGTCTCGCTCCATGATAACCCTCTTAATCTTAGCCACCAGACCATGGTCACATGTGGAGATTACAGCAGTGGTCATCAGGGCAACAGCTGGACAAGAAGGAAAATCAAACATTTGGGCTCAAATATTACATATCAGACAGTATGTGGTCTGGTTAAGATCCAATATCATTTCAATGATAGAACACGTGTCATTCATGAATCAAAAGTAATCTTCTTGTTCAATTAAACAAATTCCAAGAAAAATGTTCAAAGAAACCATCAGACATGGGTGATAGATCCCGGGTCAACATGGGAGTGCTACTGCAGTCTATTTAGATCATCCTATGGCTTCACTTTAACAAAATCACCAATTTAGCAATCATCTACATCAATGGTTCTCAATCTTTTTGGTTACTATACCATCAGTCATATTTTGTTCAATCCAATATACCACTTCAATTAATTATTAGAATAAACATATTGAATAATAATTTAATAATGAGAGGTCCATATGTGTAAACATTTGGGCCCGCATTATGCTCGTGGACATAATGATGAAAATAGAATGGGCCTAATTGAATGTCTTGATGCATGCTCAATAATAAACGTATGGGAATCACAAAAAGAGGTGAATCAGTTCAACTGGATCAGAGGTTTATTTGGAACGTTTTGTCACTCACCAGGTGACTTCTTGAGACTTCTCTTCCGCCCCGGCCACTAAATCTGAGTTTACAGCTCAGATTGAAGACGTCACCTGGTGAGTGACGAAACGTTTCTGAAATGAACTTCTGATCCAGCTGAACAGATTCACCTCTTTTGTGATTTCCCTACCTGGATTATTGAGCATGCATCAAGACGCTTCTGAATTAAGATATCGATTACAGTACTAGTTATTTTAACAAGATGAGTTTTAATCAATTTGACTGCTCCTCGTTTGTTTGTATTTTTACACGTTTTTTTCTTCATTTTATGTAAATATATGTACTTTACAGTAATTATCTCTGCTGTGTATAGGTGGTTCAGTGGCAACGTTCGCCGGCCAAACAAGATTCAGTTTCAAATCCAGATGAATGTACAGTATACCCAACTCTCGACAAAGGGTCATTTTGGGTCTGCAACTGAAACTAATTGGATATATTATACTTATTAATTGGCTACCTAGTAAATCTTCTCAAGTGCCACCTGAGGATAGCTCATGTACCACACTGGTTGATAACAACTGATCTCCAACCTCAGCGATCTAAGTCGTGCATCTCCAATGTGAAATGAAATGGTTGGAGGTATAGTAATTACTCACCTATACAGATGGCCTCGCCCTTGGTTGTTATGACAACAATATCCTGATTAACTTCAATTCCATCCTCATACCTCAAGACACCAGGGAGCATAATTTTTGCCCCGTAGCAGATAGCGTTCACCTTGAAGATAAGGTTAGTCAGACAAGATTAGTCAACCAAGCCCCTTTTCCTAAAATACTTCTGATAAACACATTTATAGAAGGCAAGTATTTTTAAGGCAACTTGTTTAGGGGAAAGAAAATTAACTTTCAATCATTTCTATTTTAGTAGAAACCCTTTGTTATCATGGCTATAACAAGTGAACAGGTTGTATTGTTTTAAGTAGACTTACCGCGCTGTCTTTCATAACCAGCCTCTTGTACGAGACCAGCAGCTTCTCCAGTGGGAAGATGACTCTCCTCAGGTATGACTCGTCTTTGTTGTGGTCAAATTGCCACTGGGCATCCAGTACATCATGCATGGTTACCATGTTGTCCTGGGGAAAGAGCAGCACAAAATCAAGAGCATGGTCAGAATTTAGTTTGACTGAAGGACACATTTTATTTTCTCATTCAGCATCTTTTTTTTTAAAGGCAACATACCGGGCATTCTTAAGTCAACATATATTCAGATCTCATTGTAAAGGCACTTCAGCACACAAACTACTTAAAAGTCGTGGGGGGATGTAATCTTTGAAATTCATCCAAGTGCACAATAGACGTGCGATTAAATATGAGTGACAAAGAAGTCCAATGATGGTGACAAAGCTACAAATCATCAATGGTTATCAGGGTGGTTAAGCAGCATCTTCTCACTTAAGTGATAGAAATTGTAAAGTTAATACATGTATGGATTGGTAACTTTTTATATATACTGGGATCCTGTAAGAAAACTTTGAGGAATGTTTAGTCATAAATTAGACTAACTGTGTCTAACGAAAAACACTTGATGAAACAAGCTGCAATCCAAGTGCTGGAGTATCACTACCAATGTGCTGAGCTGCCATATCATCAGAGCATTTACACAAGATATCCAGAGGATTTTCCCGACACATTCGCATAGTAAGATCCAAAAACGAGGAGAGGCCCAAAAACTGACTTGGAGACAAACATCACATCAGTCCAATTATATGAAGGATTGTTTTATTCTTTCCTGGAAACATGTCTGGAAAGTGGGCTCATCTTATATTTAGGATCTAGAGACTTTTAAATGTCGATATATAGTCGTAACATCTCCATGCAGACTCAATGATCCAGGTGAGAGATTCAAGAATTGTTCGTGTCAAATTTCATCTCCCTAGTTGTATTTGTATTTAAGATGGGATTAAGTGATAAAGGAGGAGTTGTGCAGAGCACTAGGACACTGATAATTCTGCGGTAGGTAACATGTTGAGTAAACATTGTTAACCTCATAATGTTACTTCTCCAAAAACTGGAAGTAGAATTCCTTCAATTTTGAAGGGACAAATAATTTTCCACTTGCCAAAAGAAATTTTAAAACAGCCGCCGACAAAAGACAAGCGGACAACAAATAAGATGTTGGAGAGAGTGTAATCAAGTGTCATATGAAAGTGACACTGGAAGACAAATCTCTATCTGCTTCACTGTTCCAAAGTTCAATTACCAGGACTGGGACAGAGACCCAGAGCTGAACTCAACACTTTGGATCTATGGTTTCTTAAAATTCAAACAGGCAGCAAAATAGACTTCACCAAGCTGAAAGCAATATGAAATTCCTGAAGGGAAACAAATTTCAAGTTAAGTTGGTTGTAAGTTGCCATGCCGATGATACAACTTTAGATATACCAAAACAAAGTATGAGGTGTCTTCGAGGTAATTAAATCACAAGGGTGAATTAGCTCCAACTGGGAACAAGTTTTGTTTTTTTATGTTTTATTTTTAAATGTATCCTTTTCCCCCCGCCTTAACCCCCCCGAGTGTCCTTCTGCTGGGTCAGTCTCTGTGATCCCCTCTAGAACATCAACAGGAAGGAGGAAGTGGTAGCATGTGTCTCCTCCAAGTCACATGACCACTAGCCCTCACTAGTCCACACATCATGGTCTGGTGGGGAAAGCACAGTGCTTGGCCGTCAGAGGAGAATGAAGCAGAGTACTTTCCCTTCACTTAACCAAGAGGCCTGGACCACCCAGAGGGGGACACTAGTGAACCCAGAATACTTTATCCAACCTAACCCCTATACCCATGTGAGGCTTAGCCAATTATGACCCACTAACTATGG
>OMLC01055079.1:6908-26758 GCA_900302585.1 Regalecus glesne
CTTGTGAACTGCTGAGCTTGGTATGAATTCTAAAGAATGCACCACCATAAAAGCAGTGTGTGTGTGGATGTATACGTGTGTGTTTGGCAGTATAGTGAGCTCCGTTTGAGAAGGAGAAGCAGCAGCCAATTATCCTGGTATAAAATCTCTTCTCTGCATTTAACCCAACCTATTGTAGAGGAGCAGTGAGGAGCTGCAATACCCAGGGACCAACTCCAGTTTTCTCCCCATTGCCTTGCTCAGGGGCACCGGCACGAGTATTAACCTTAACGTGCATCCATCCATCCAGGATGGGATGGAGACGGGATGGGATTGGAACCCAGGACCTTCTTGCTGAGGGATCAGTGCTAACCACTGCACCACCATGACGCCTGTGTGGATTCCTCGGATTCCTCCTTGTGATTCTACTCCCAATATCTATGGGCCAGGACTTGAAAGGGGCCGACTATGCACTCCCACATAGATCATAGCTAGTGACTGACGAATGGTACAGCGAGAGGATAACCTGAGGACTCAGCATGTACAGCGCAATCCATCACAGAGCTGCTCTGAACCGTACCTCACTCATTTTTACAGAGCGCATTTCTAGCCTAGTGACCACTCGAAGTGCTCTACAATGTGTCCTCACATTTACCCGAGCATGGGGGATTAAGGCCAGATGCCCTTTCCTGACACCCTGCTGTGGAACAGAATCTGTGACGCCTCACTTGTCGGCACACTGCCACTGAGCCACTGTGGCCCTACAGAAACCTCTCTGAAGTTAATAGGTCATCTCACCAGGGTAAGTTTATGGACTGCACGGGCAGACAGACAACATGGCGCACAGCTGTCAGCCAGGACAGAAACGCTGTGCTTCAAGCTCATTGGAAAGCACAGAAATAACTCGAGCTGTAACGTTGAACCAATCAGCATTTCACCACAATGATGGACGGCGGCCACAGTAGCTCAGTGGTAAAGCCTGTGGTTTGGGAACAGACAAGCCAGATGTTGTGAGTTCGAAACCACCTTGGGGTGTCAGAGAGGGCATCTGTCCTAGCTGTCCTCAACGACCACCCCGAAACACCTTCCATCTGCTTTCACATCCTTCATCAAGTATGACTGACGGTGAGGAAAAGGGGCAGGGAAATGAGACTCAATTTGTTATTTGAAACATACTCATCATTTCTGATGAAGCTCCCTTAGAAGACCGACTAGATCAGAGCCCATCCCAACCCCAGTGAAGACGCTGGCTATTTATCACCCTGTCCTGCATAATTTTTCTGGTGAGGTGGAGACTTGTAAATTCACATCATTTCAACACATATAAGCAGGGTCAAGCTCTCAAAGCTGCTTTTTTCCAATAATCTATCACTCCAGTAAAGATTTGGGGGATTTGAGAGGAGGAAATGAGGCATGTCTCCGAAGATATTAAATGAGTAACTCAACAAAAATAAACATTTGTGTGTTTCCATTGACCCTAAATTTCTTTCTTGTTGACTGTTAAGTGATAAGCATGTGAGTTATTCATCCATTCATTCATTCATCCATGTCAGCCACTTATCAGAAGTCGGGTCACGGAGTCATGCTGGAGCCAATCCCAGTGCTACCTGAGCGGAAGGTGAGGAAACTCTTGGACGTGTTGGTTATTAACATACAAAATCACTTGAGTCACTTACAGCACCGTGTATTACATCTTAGCTCAATGACTCATTTCACAATGTCAGCTCCTCTCATCTGAAACTGTTGGGCAGCTTGCAACTTCCTCATAGTTCTGGCAGATCACTGTCTCCTGCTGCCTTTTCTGAAGGGGGAATCTATTGGTGGTGTGTGAGCATCGTATTGCATTACACCACAGTGCCAATATGATCAAGGTCAAAAGGTCATTCGCAATATAAAATGTTAGATAGCCAGATAAGGGTAGATTCACTTAGGGGCTGCGGTAGCTCAGTGGTGGAATGTATGCCTCCATGTTAGGCAACACAGGTATGATCCCACTGTGGGGTGTCAGGAAGGCCATCGAGCCTTAATCCCCCATGCTCCATCCAAGGCTGTGTCCACCCCCTCAACATGGGAACTAATTGTTACATGTAAAAAATGGATTTGGACCTTACAAACAGTCAGAGATGCTGAAAAATAACATGAACTGTTTACTCTCTCTTCTTCGACAGTAGGTTAAGATCGATTGGCTTAAGGGCATTAGGGTGTGGAAACGAGAGGGTTTCTCTCCGTGTGATGCTTTGAAATTAAATGACTCTCTATTACTTTTAATCTTATCTATACAAATGAGTCACTTCGACCTGCGAGGAGTACTTTGGCTTTTTTTGATGGATTTTTTTTTTGTATCAAGTGAACTCAACCCACCTGAGCAGGAATTTAGGCTCCATAAAGCTCAGATCTACAACTCTGATCACAGGTGGTGATGACTCAGGGACTGGCAGAGATAACACACGAAACTACACAACAAAATGAATCATCGAGTCTCGGCTGGGCTTGTGTCTCATGATACAACTGCACCTTAGAATCTGGTTACTACCTAGTAACTAAATAGTAAACAGACTCATTTGTAGACAGCACTTTTCTAATATATTGACCACTCAAAGTACTTTAAAATACGCGTCTCACATTTACTGAGCACCCTGTAGTGGGATCGAACCAACGACGCCCAACCTGCAGGCACATACTCTACCGCTGAGCCATGGCAGCCTCCTGACATTAAGATCTGGAGAAACCACCTTAACAAATGGGAAATAATTTGTAACATAGGGGGCAATCCTTCCAAATGGTTTCTATAATCGTGGTTAAATTTTGCACAGCCTTTTAATCAGATTTACTCTGTGACATGAAACGGGGCATGGGTGGACAGAACCGCCATAGCTGTTGGGTATCAAAGATATTTACATGATTTTTTTCCCTCCATTTTATTGGACCCTCACCACAAGAAAAAACACACTTGGTGAAATACTGTTCTGCAAACACAGAACAAAGTGTTGCTCTACCTAGAGAACAAAACACCAGAGAAGTATAAAGAGGAGCGACCTTGGCTGAGAATGAGGTCGGGTTAAACGGTCACTCAGATACCACTGGAGCGGCGCGTTTACACGCTACACAAACTACAACAGCTCTGCACTGAGCTCTCCTTATAAGGGTGAGGGTGGGAATTAAATTGTTTTTTGTACACAAACCTTTACTGTAAGTACACCACAGGGGTTGTGGACGAGGGAAATGAGAGCATGGCCAAACACAGCACGTCTGAAAAGACACACACAAATACAGCAACACAAACCCTCCTCCTCTCAGGAGGCACAGATCACCATTTAAGGAGGACGTCTGATAAGCCTTAGACTTTGTTTAAGGATCACCTGGGACACGGAAGGAATGACGTTACGCAGCCTGATTCATCAAACACCCCGGAGTGTGACAGTTACCGAGGGAGGGGCAGTGAGGCTTCTGGGAATCCTTAGAAAAAGTAGCATTGCATCATAACTTCTTGAAGAAGTTATTAATTTTGGGATACTGTGCAAACTGGAAGTGTGTATGTGTGTGGGGTAGCTCAGTGCACGTTCCAGGGACTGACGAGCCGGAGGCTGTGGATTCAAACCAACTGGAGGGGGGTCAGGAGGGGCATCTGGAACTTAATCTCATGAGCTCCATCTAAATCCATGTTCACCCCCAGGACCTGGGGACTAATCATGACCTGTAAACCCTACCTCTCGAGTGTAAAACCAGAAATGACATCTTACATGACAGCAGACAAGGTTCACAGCTGCTCTTATTATTCATTATGACCAAACGGTTAGATGATGATAGTCTCGTCAATGACAAAACAGAACCCCTAAAACTCAGCAAACATCAATTTGTCACTACTTGAGCAGTCTTTAACCTGGATGTGACCGAGCACATGTAAGCCTATATCGATTGACACTGTTCAGAGAGTTTAACACCTGCGAGGGGAAACTAGCCTTTCAACCACTTTCAGTAATAGAGATTCAGATTAGAATAGGATCCATATCCCCTTGTTAGTAGATAAACAGATCTCTGTGTGTGTGTGTGTGTGTGTGTGTGTGCCTGTGTGCGTATTTGTGCTGGTTATCTATGATTCATTGCTTAAGTAAGCTTTCATCCCTCGCCTACAGAGGTTTTTGGCAGGCCCTGAAACATGAGTCCCACTTACACCCACGCACTTCCTTAAGGAACGGCTATATAATTCCAGGCAGCTCATCAACTCCTATTCAAAGCTAGGCCAGCTCTCACGCGACAAACACGAGCTTCTCCCAAGTACATCAGGATGTATTCAGAGCTTGAGTGTGGAATTTGTTACCAGACCTATAACGCGGGTCGGCATTGTCCTAGAGAGCTGCACTGCAAACACAGCTTTTGCGAGAGCTGCTTGGTGGCCCTCTACCAACCCCAAGGTGTTGTTTCATGTCCGGATCAGGGCAAGTTTATTGTCTGCCCACTATGCCGACAGATCACGCACATCCCCGGTGAAGCAAAAATGAAAATAGCACTAAGGGTTGATGAAGACTTACTGGAACAGCTGTTGGATGCAGGCGTCTCTATGAGTGACGAAAATGAAGACACAAATGATGGATGTTTTGAGGAGGGTGACGTCCAGGGTCTTTCTGAATTGGAACAGGGACACTCATCTGTCATTTCTAGACCTGGCAGGTTACGGCGGTGTCTGACACGAGTTTGGGGGAAGATCATCGGTAACAGTCATAACCTACATCAGAGAGACAGAACATGTAAGTAGGCATAATACAGAATATATGGAATATAGTGGTTCTTAAACTTGTCCTCATGTACTAACAGTACTTTTGGTTTTTATTTTACATTACATTCACCTGCTGTTCCCATTATTCCAGCTTCCAGGGGTTAGACCTAAAACAACAGGTGAATGTAATGAACCATCTAGTAGAACAGAAGACCACAGCAGTGTTCCCTCAGTGGTCTTATTCACTACATATGAAACTATTTCTAATGTTCCATTTGTCTTATTTCATCAGACTGCATCACCGATAGTGAACTGAAAGACCTCGCCATCATGGCTTGCAATGTGTTTTAAGAAGGCTGTTGCTTCAGATACCCTGGATTCTATGATATGGACCATGTGGCCCAGCCTGCTTTGTATGAGCCCATTATTCCCAGTATTTCCATATGTGGATTGATATTTATCTAAAAAAAACTGATGTCCAAGGAGGATAGAAAAGCAAATTTATATTTATCTTGGAATTTTCTCATTCATGTTTAACTATGTGAAGTATTATGATTGTATGGATCCTGAACCAAAGCTTGAATATGGCTGACTGCAAGACAAACAACAGATGTGAAACATCTAAATCCTTGATTTCATGTTGAATTTTTTTCTTATTTGTGCTTGTGATTAAATGTTTTATAATGGAGTATATGTGTATCATTTACCTTATTAAATTTTTTTTAGAAGAAATGAACGTGTACAAGCAATGCTTTTTATGGTTGTATGCTTCAAAGCAATATTTGTACAGCAGACGTCCAATGAGAGGTCAGTTTCATGTGTCACCATTAGTCAAGACATTGTGGGAGTTGACATGGAGTAAGATGGAGCATAGAGATTAAGGCCAGATGCCCCTCCTGACACCCCATGGTGGCTTCAAATCCATAGCCACAGGGTTGTCCGTCCCCAAAGTGCAAGCTCTACTACTGAGCTACCCTAGGCCCCCTTCACATAGAGTGTAAAAGGAATACAACTCTATGATTGATGAGCAGCCGAGAGCCATTAAACCAGTATACCTTTTTGGTCCTATCCTTATAGTTCTCAAGTGATAAAAGATCTGTCTTTGTATGTCACGATTTGTCCCCACGTTGTAGGGGAGGACATGGACCCAAGTGATATACATTATTTCAAGTTGCTGCAACATTTGGAGGTACTCGTCCCCTTAGATTGGTCTAAAAAGATAATTGTGGAGGTTTTGTGTATTAATAGTCCAGATAATGGTGGCACCCTGGTGGCTCACCTGTTAAAAGAGTGCACATCACATAAGCCTGAGTCCTTACCGCAGTAGCCCTGGTTCAAATCTGACACAGTTCCTTTACTGCATGCCCCCCCTCAAATAAAGGCAGAAAATGGTAAATATAATAATCCATTTAACAGTACCTTCTATGCATTTCACCACAGTATGATAAGTCCTTTGTTTGCAGGAAGTTAGCTTACGATGGATTGTCAAATTCATATTTGTGGACATTTTATTGTCTCTATTTTTGTTAAAGGAATGTTGTAAATCCCAGAGGACCCCTTAAATCAATGCAAAGTTTAAAAATACATAAAGGTGACACCAAAGGTGACTAATCATCCCCAGTGATGGATGATCTATCTCAGGGAGGGTTCAAATCCCTGCAAGATGATTTATGGCTACAGGGCTGAAGTGAGGAAACTAATGGCTGCCTGGAAGTAGAAAAGACACACCCAAATGACTGATATTATAAAAACAGTCTATTCTTTTTACTGTAAATCTACAAAAACTCTTACTATAAATTTGAAAAAACTCCATTTTGTTTCTTTACGGTCATATGAAAAGAGATAGAGATGTCCATTTGCAACTGGTGGCCACTGAGTTGCGTTGATAGAAGAGACCCGGGACAGGATATCCATCAAAGATTGTGTCGTTTCTCTCCTGTGTAACTGGCAAAAATGCCATGCACAATACTTACCTGGCAGGGGAGGTACAATGATCAAAAAACGCAATGCACAAAGGGACATTAACCGTTTTGAAACTTACACAAAACTCACATCGGACAAGTTAAAAGCACAAAAACCTTCCAATCGTTGCCAACAGCTCTTCTCCAAATAAATTGCATAATGGCCAACGTGAGGGCGGAGACAGCATAGCGGGGACCAAATAAACGAGCGGAATAACGGCAGTCTAAACCGTTCCGCTTACTTAGTGTGGAGGTAAAAAATGTCAGCTAATGACTATTAACATGCGTTTTATGTCATTACAATAAGAGGTCCGTTTTACATATCACGGTTAGTCAGTCCTCCACGTTGTGAGGTGACATTTTAACAGCACGACTGACTGTTACATGTAAATGTGTGTCCTCACCTGGGGAACTGTTTGACAAGGCAACAGCTAACCACAGCACATAAAAAAACGAAAATTAATGCTAAAATCCACATAATCCAATGGCAAACATTAAACCAAAAGACAGCCAAACCTGATTGTCTTCTCAATTGTCATGTCCTTAGCTGGTCGTGGCCTCCACCAGGTGAGCCGAATTGATCCAATCAGCACCAAGTCATCACAGACCGGAATTTCCGGGGGGAGCTTGTTTGTCCGGCGACGCACATGATTGAATAAGAGGAGGGCAAAACGTTCGTATGAATAAACAAGTCTGGGTGTACACCATCAAGCATGACAGGGAGCTTGGATCTTTTCTCAAAGTAAGTAGCGTGTCCTCGACGAAGTAGGAGAATGAAACCGGTGGTGTTTTTGTGGTTCACCTGTTAAGACCCGCGAATTGTGTTGTTCTTTACAGACTCTTTAACTGTGTGGCGGTCTGCTCAGCTGTCGTGCTACTTATCAGGTCCTCGGACACAGCCCGAGGTGAGGCCATACAATTATTATTTTTTATAGCACTGTGGATGAAATGGTGTCATGAGGGATGTCTGGCTCCACATATCTAATCCAACTTAACGGGGTTGATGTCGATGCCTGGGCAGAAGGAATAAAACCATGTGTAGTTGAACACATAAGAAACAAGGGATGTGTTTCTAAAGCTTGGAAGTCTTAAAATAAGTTGAATCTGTTGAACTGGATGCAACGTTTATTGAGCATCCATGAAGACAAACCTGAAAGTGTGTGCGTGCCACATGCTAGTATTGTTAATGGCCTTTTAGCTGTTATAGGACCCAGCATCTGACAAAATCAAACCTAAGAAGCTTCATTTAATTGTTGTAGGTACTATGAACCTATCCTGTTGTACAGGAGGAATTAAGGGTTCAGTGTCTTGCTCAAGGACACTTCAACACCCTTTCATCAGGGACTGAGGATTGAAACACCCATCCTCCAACAAAATGTTTCTCTCAATGTCTGGGATTTGAAGGAAAACTGACAATATACAAACCATCATCTAGTAACCAGAAGATTGATGGTTTGATTCCAGTTCCTTCAGAAAGTATGTTGAAGTGTCCTTGAACAAGACACTGCTCTGCCCTGTGATGGACTTGAGACCTGTCCAAGGTGTTTCACCATCTGTCACGCAATGAGTGGTTGATGATGGATATTCCATTTAGGTTTCTACCATGAGGCGAAGGCACACTTAAAATGTCACAACACCATAATGGTTGATGTTTTGTGTATATGCATCTCTCTGACACTCCCATCCACTTTTTATTAGGTTATCAACACAATAAATACAGCAGATTGCTTCATACATTCCTCTTTATATCTATTTTCTCTCCATTTCAGTCAAAATCCTAACTGCTCAGGAGGAAAATGGAGGGAAGCCCGATACCTGGAGTCAGTTGTACCAGCCACATATCGGCAACCCTTCTCATCCATTCGCCAAGGATCTGCATCCTGTTTGGACAGAGAATGGAATTGGTGCTGATGAGGAGAGACAAAACGGGCATCCCTATAGAAAATACCCTTTACTTGCTGACCAGCAACCAATGCAGCCTTCCTTCAGTAGCACCAGTTATGATCGAGGCAGCTCAGATGACGGACACGTCCACTTCCAGCCGAGAACCCTAAGGGGGAAGAGTGGATCTGGCACAAATATAGTGAGGTCACCAACCAGATTTCACAACACTTACTCCCATCACGGAGCACAAGCAGCTGAGGGACAGTGGACCAGGGTGAACCCTCCCCCTTCTCTCCCCCCTCAGGCACCAAGCACCATTGAAAGGGGGAGTGGCTCTGGCAGACAGCAAAGTGCATCCAGTAGCCATGATTCAACCCAAAAGCTTTCCCGAACAAGGAGTCTTTCCGGTGGTCCTCAACCTGCCCTCCATAAAGCCACTCCCAGGGGTAATTTGAATGATGTCAGGCTTTCCCAACACAAATCCAGTCTGTGGTCATCTGGAAACCCCAACGACATCCCAGAAACCTACAACCAAAGGAAAGCCCCTCAAATGAAGCCATCGGTTAGTGAAAGTCAAGGTCATGATCAGTCTAATGATGTTGTTCCCAAAGCAGTTCTGCATCCCTCTGACTCCTCTGTTTTCGTTTCAGAGAAACAGTAACAACAGGTCACCACAAACCGCAGCGACGCACGACGGCCACCGTCTCTCTTCTCAGACTTCTACGCACAGAAGTGAATCTGCTCTGCCCGAAACGTGGACTGCATCAGACGGCATTCAATCGGGGCACTTTCCAGTCATCACAAGTCATCGAACCGCGAGTCGTGCACCATCCGTCAGCAAGACCTTCGTCTCCTCTGTAGAGAGGGTAAGCCCCCGCCTGAAGAAAGAGTCTGCACAGGTCACCGACGTCTACGCTGCACACCCAGTGAGCGGCAGCAAAGAGCTACCATACAGACAGGCTCAGTCCTACCTCTTCAATGACCCCCAGATCCCCTCAGTCAGGCGTGGGAATGAAATGACCACATCATTCTCTCAGAGTGTTAAAAGCCCGCCTTCCTTGTCGGCATACAGCAGGCATCCATCTTTTGACCAGGTACGACCATCACAACTAAGCAGTGAGGTCCAACATCTTTCCATCAATTCTAACACGTTGCACGGTGGACTCGGCTACTCCAACACCATCTCTGCTCCCTCGAGAACGAAGACTCTCGGCAAACCTCAGTCTGTTCTCACAGCCAACACCCCGACTTCTCAAAGTACAACTGCAAAAACACAGAAACCCCCAGAAAGCTCGGTCGCTGCAGCAGCGGTGCTCTCCCAGGTGAGTTTTGACCTTGATGGTAATAAACCTGCAGTCAGAAGCTGGGTCAACATCCCCCAGTCCACGGAGGACCCGAAACCCCTGAGATTTGTGAAGAACGGCCACGGCTTCAGAGGTTTGCAGCATCGGCCTCGGTGGTTGAATCGCAACGAGAAGGATTCAAGTCATGTTCCCTTGTTCTCCAAAAAGAACACAAAAGCAAAGGCTGACTCTCAGCCTCACGTATTCAATCACAACACAGATGATCAGACAAAAAGTGTCACCAGACCTTCTCCCGTCCTACAAAAGTACCATTTTGGCCAGAGACAAGAAATTGCAGCCACGACGCCACAGGCCCAGGCGGAGAGGATGCCTCCTGGTCACGCCAAGCTGAGCACCTTCAGAAAGGCCACTACGAATGAGGTGATGAAACCTGTCTTGCAGAACTCTGCCTCTACTCCTCAGGGGGGCTCCTTCAGGGAATCCAAATTCAAGACATCTGCTAATGTCTTCGCCCCCCCCAGACGCCCTACTCGCCCCAAGTCCTCACCTTCTCCCACTGGTGTGTTGGACGAAGCCCAGGCAGTGCCCGTTCCCATGCCGAGGTCACTCAAACCAGGTGTTAAGGCTGCCCAGTCTGAGAATAACACAAACCTGGGCTACGACTCGGATCTGAGACAAAGGCAGGACTCCATAGGAAGCGGGGCTGCGGGAGGATTCCCTGCTGGCCGCAGTGCAGGCTCCAAGCAGAAAGAGGGTGCCAAAGCCTCAGACATGTCGGCCATTAAAACCAGTCAGCCCACTGCTGTAAAAGCTGATCTGGGTGGTTTCAGGTTTAGCAGTTTACAATCCAGGCAGCCCAAACAAGTTGTGAGTCCCAGAGGGTATGAGCCCTTCTCTTTGAAGGCCGTGCATGGTCCCAACCCAGGGATTAACCGTAAGAGTTCAGTCCAGGACATCCTCACTGCTGGTGGTAAAGACGTCAAGACGGAGGTAATATCGCAATCCGGTCCGATCTGGTCTGCTCCAGACTCCAGTGGACCACCAGAACGTAAAACCCTGGCTGATGGATCCACTAGTCCCCCTGTTTCTCAATGGGAGTTTAAACCAGAACTTTCCATTCTTGGCCCTGCTGTGAAGTCAGCTGCTGAGGATGATGGTACAACCTCCAAGTTGGACGTGAGCCACAACTCGACTCTTAAAAAGCTCCAAACGTCACACATCCTCGGGGGGAAAGTTTTTTTTGATCACACAAAGGCAAGGTGGTATGAGGGTGACCAGAGGTCGGAGGTCATCACAAGTGCAATCTTCCCAGGGAGCCATCTTGGATCAACTGCAGATAAAATGGCTCCCGCTGAAGCTGAGCCCGTTCCTACAAGTACCACGTCGGCACCGGATTTGAACATGCAGACTGGCAAAGACTTCAAACTATCCCTGAAGAAGAATGAAGGCACTGGACCCATGAGACTCCGGGTCAATAAGCTAGATAAGCACAAGAAGAAATGGAAATCATTTGATTTTCTGGGATTCCCGTCGGCTCGTAACAAAACCAACAAAAGGCCCTGGAGGTACGAGGAGGGTAGGATGACTGCGTCCATGCCGGCTCCCAGAGACCCTTCAGCTCATCTTAAATCAACAGTGGGCCTGAGACTTCTTCCATCCCTGCCCGAGTCCACCCAAAAGCAAAGGTCACCCGGTGTTTTCAAAGGGTCTCAAATGGCTGAGACGGTTCTAGGGGTTATGAGCCCCACTACCGGCATAGCGATAAGCAAGCCTGTGAAGGAAAAGCCAGTCCAAAAGGAAAGCAGTGTAATGGCTGCCAACGCCACCTCTCTCAACAACAAGACCAGAGCTGTGCCCATCACCAGGATGTCCAGACGCCCCCTCAGGGTGGAGGCCTTCACCTACGAAGACGTTCCGGGCATCACTTCCTTTAGTGGCATCAGGGCTGCTACTGAAAGAGGAAACGTGACTACCACCGTTCAGCCCGTGTCCGACATCACAGATTCTAGCAAAGAGAACATGGGCGCCCTCGGTAAGGAGCAGTTGAATCTCTGGGATTTTGAGAAGGACGCCGCGACCTCACTCATACACCCTGCACAAGACGAAGCAGGTGGCGGGAGAGACGAAACTGAGGGAGAACTGGGAGACTTCATTGCTGTGGACGGGAACAAACTGGGAGTTGAAAGTGGAGAAGATGGGAGGAGGAGTGATGATGAGAAACACACGCCCGTCAGTGGTGATGAGACCGCAGTGGGGCAAGAGACTGGGGTGACGTCAGGCCTTGTTCTGGAGACGGAGGAGGGAAGCGGAGGTGCGAATGGAACTGATGTTTTCCTGCCAGTCTCATCCAATGCCTCAGAGGAAACCGACGCTCCTGGAGGGGCGGTGCTGGAGCTGGATCACTTGCGGACGTCTCCTTCAAGTCTGTGAATCTGACCTGAATTTTAGATGATCCATAGTGATGAACTTGAAGGACTTTTTATGAAAACATTAAAATTTTTCAAAACCAAAATTATCCTTGTTGTTTGTTTTTGTGTGTTCACCAACCAGGGCTTGAATACAGTCCTCTGCTTTGTGGTGAAGAGGGTAAAGGATGCACTCTATCAACTCTTAATAGTCTACAATTAAACGTGGCATGCGTCCTGTAGGCCAGATTTCCTTGGTGAAATGGGGGGCTTGTGTGGTAGTTAAAGATGCTGAAAAACAAAGTTAGGTTGTATGCAGATCTTGTTCCAACAGACTACAAACTTCCTTCCATCAGCTTTATGATTACCGGATCCCGATGCTGCAGGTACCGGATGTGGTGCAGCCACCTCGGCAGGGAGCTCCTGTGAGGTTCCTGGCCCTCGTTCTCTCCAAATGAGGAGGGCCTTTGGCTAGAGAGGAGTTTGAACCGCGTCTTGAGATCCTCACGTTTTTACCAAATGACACGTTGCAACGTTGAAGTCGTAATCCAGGAAGGTCTAAATGATGGCTGCAAGTCTATTGAAAGCTTAAATGTCTCCACTCATGGGAGCAGCCTTGGAGAGGGAAGCTGTAAAGGTCAACCGTGGTTCTACGTGCATGGTGTTTGATGTGCTTGCAGAAAGACCTCATGTGTTGCTATAATGCAAAGTGTTATGAAAAGAAATGCAAGGATGAGGATGTATCTCAGATGTTTTTCCAGAATTTTTTTTTCACCCCATTCCTGCTATTCCGGTAGTCAGATGGTAGCGGTCCAACATGCTGACGCAAACTTTCCATTCCAGAGCTTACAAGGAGGTTTCAGCATGCTGGCCTCAAGGTTGACGCGCTATGAGATGGAAAATTTGACCATCCCCTTAGAGCAGCTTTTCGTTCTCCTGGTTTCTTTAATAATGCTGCCAAGTAGTTATTAAGTCTACAGAAGGGTGTTTAAGGAAAATAAGTCATGGTGCGGTTTGGTCCCGGCTGACCGTAGTTATCCCTGGAGGAGGAGATTCAAAGCCAGCTGTTGAGTTTGGATGGGAATGGGCCTGGCTTTGCCATGTTATAGTCTCAACTATATATCTTCAGCAAATGCTGGATTTGCTTCAGGATGTTGATGTATAAATGTCAGACTCACTGCTTCTCCTCGCTATGCTTTACAATACACGCAGGTATCAAACTCTCCACTAGGTGGCGACAAACATCCACTCGGTTTAATGAGGCTGCTGAGGGTTGTAGTTCTCATGGTGGGAAACCTTTATCATGTGCTTCTATATCATACGGACAAAATATGAGGGAGGTCAGCCTTTACGTGTCACAATTCTTAACTCACATTGTGGGGGTGGACACGGACTTAGATTGAGCTTGGCGGATTAAGGCCCGATGTTTTCCCCGACGCCCTGCAGTGGATTCAAACCCGAAGCTTCTGGCTCATCAGTTGCCAAAGCACACGCTCTACCACCGAGCTACTGAACCACCCCATCATTTGTAAAACATGTAATGCTGGTTTTAGTAGGACATCCATTGCAAGCTGAACAGACACCACTAAACTCCCCCAACGGAACAGCTCATCCATCACACTCGTATTCCGGCTTATAACTGTTGAAAGATGAGGTTTCCCAAACTAAACTGGACGTTGCCACATCCAAACAACTAACCCCAATTTAGCCGAATGTTCCTTTTCAGGGGGCATCGGGTCCACCATGCTAGGCCTAAATAGCAATCCCTAACAAGACCATTCACAACACGTGACCCTTCACCTCTTCCCAGCCAGCCAGCCCCACCAAAATACCGGTTCAGCGCTTGTCCTCAACTGCCATTCTGCAGGGAAAGGGGCCCCCAGAATGAGGGGAGGGGAAGGGGGGAGGATTGAAGGGATCTGCCAATCAAAGTGAAATACATTGTACATTGGATTAACGTCCCTCTCCCTGCCCTCCTGACTGCTTCAATACCCGTGGAAAGCGCCACCATCTACGTTCCCATACGGGTCCCCCTCGGAGTTGAGAGGCATTAAGGTGATATGATGTAGGGGTTATGTTTTAAAGTCTCCACGTGCTGGAATCCCCCTCCCATCAGGAACAATAGAAATCCGAGGGTGGAAAGCTGAGGCTTTGACCTGCGGGCTCCTTTAAGAGTCCCCTCCGTGGGGGCCTTCTCTGTTCCGGTCTCTGTGTGTGTGTGTGATCTGTGGCTGGAGCTTCTATCCACCAAAGTGTGTTTCTCGGTGCCATCATGTGTGTGTGTGTGGGTGTGACAGACAATGTGGTGTTCTCTTGCATGATGGGCCTCCCTCTCCCTCAATGAGGGGAATTCTGTACCATGTGTCTGCGGTTTTCAGGGCGCTTTCAAGGAAAATAAAGCAGAGGCCTCACAGTGAGGACCCACCCCCCACCGCCACCATACACACATACTAAGACTAAGCCCCGCTCCTCCTCCTCCTCCTCTATCGCCCTCTCCTTTCTCTCTCCATGTGGTGCTCCTCGGTGTTTTCAACATCCTCTCACGCCGACCCAGCCAAAATACCGCAGAGCGCCACAGCTAATTTCAAATGTGGCTGGGATTTAAGACAAATCCATGATCACGCCGATGTTCACCCTTGTAGTAGAAGAGGGGGTGTGTGATATGGAGGGAGGCAGGGAGGGAGGGAGAGACGGAGAAAGGCTTTTTGTTTCGTTAAGTACACTGTGTGTGTGGGGGGGGTGAAGAAAGAGGGCTGGAAATACATTAGAAAAATGGCTGCATCTGCTGTAGCATTTGCTCCGGGGATGAGATTACCGCACATGTCAAGGACTGAAGCCACTGAGTTTGACCATGACGCTGTGCGTCTTTATATGAAGTCTGCTGCGTCCACGGCGGCCCTCAAAATATGAACGGACCCCAAAAGATACAGGAGAGGGGGGGTTCAGCGGAAGAGGGAACACCTCTGAGTCAGGTGTAGCAGGTTCGATCCCAGGAAAAGAGTATTAATCCCCCATGCTCAGTAAATGTGAGGCATAAGTCGTAAAGCGCTTTGAGAGGTCATTAGACTAGAAAAGCGCTGTATTAGAATAGAACTATTTACCGTAGGGGCTGCATAGCTCAGAAGGTAGACCGGTCATTTAGTAGTTGGATGATTGCTGCTTTGATTCCTGGTCCCCGCAGAAGCCTGTTGAAGTGTCCTTGAGCAAGAACTGCTCCCCGGCTGCTCCTATGAGACAGGATGGGTTGAATGCAGAGAGCACATGTCGTGGAGTGTATGTACAATAACTAACAAATAAAGCTTTTTCTGCTACCAAACCCCCCCCCTATCTTTGCATCTTATTTTCATACAGCAAAAAATAGAGAAAATGCAGGAAAAGATATAAGTGGCGGGGATTAGCAGAAGCTGCTTGCAGTGTACCCCTGTAATCCGCCCTGATTCAGAGGGCTTGACCAGCTCAGCTAAACAAAGGTTTGCTTACAGCGGAAGACTCGGTCACACCGTCCTGCGGGCTGCCTCTGCATGGAGCAGGCCAGCATCTCCATTCTGGGGGTGGAAAAACTCAGAGGGGTCGTCCAGTCATCTGAGGATTGATGGTTCGATCCCCGGTCCCAGTTGAAAGCTATTCAAGGTGTCCTTGAGCAAGAAACTTGACCTCTTAGCTGCTCCTCTGGGTGCTGTGGCTGCTCACTGCTCCTGTAGAGTAGGACGGGTTTAAAGCAGATCACACGTCGTTGTTTGAACGAACAGCGACGAATAAATAAAGTTTACTTTTCACGTGATCCCGGTTATCGTAATATCGCGATACAATATTCGGAATCCAAACGATTGTTTTAAACATGGAGGGACGGAGAAGACGTGTGTGAGGTGCAGCTTGCTAACAGAGACGTAGTGTTGACATGTGTTCCGACACCACGGCGCTTTACCCTGGTGTGGGTGCCCACTTTCCGGAACACCACCGCCGCACCTCCGAAAACACCAGCCCGACGCTGGCTACCATGTACGTGGAAGAAGTGTCAACTATGGGAAGGAAGCAATTTACAGCACGGATTATGTCCACATTCCCACATCTGGTTCAAGAGAGGGAGCTATTTCCGTGTCGTCGACACAGCCAGCTTCCTGTGGTCCGAGCCGGGGAGGAAGTCATAAAGGCAGGAAGACTTCCTGTATGGCTGCCAATGAGAAGCGGCGTGGACTCAACGTCCTCCGTAGGGCCTGAGCTCTTCATGTAAACACGGCCGCAGAGGCAAACACTCATATCCAGCAGCCCATGTCCTCCCCTCGTCCTGGGCTGCAGATAAACGCTAAAACAGATCTTTCCATTGGAGCGGCGTGTGTGTGATCGTTTGGGGAATGCTGTTGTTTTTAAAAGCCTGCCCGGAATGGCTGAGATAGCGAAGCAGTTAGAACAGGCGCACAGGGTCGGCTCACTTTGAAGGCTTCTGTGTTCCCGCGCTTGTCTTTTGTGACGTTTTATTGGTCCTTGTTTCTTCCTCCCTCTCCTTCATCAGGGCCGTGGTGGGATGGATAGCACCGATCAGTGCTTTTTAACCTAGCTCCATCTTTCAGATGAGCTTAGAATGAGAATCCACCACAATGTCGAGGGGGATGTCTGTGGACGTCCATGTGGTGTGTGTGTGTGTGTGTGTGTGTGTGTGTTTAATACACATGTAGGTGTGTTAAAGGGACTCAAGGCCTCATGATGATGCCACACCCTGGTTCCTTGTTGGATTGAATGAACTCAAAAGGTCTCTCTCTCTCTCTCTCCCCCCCCTCTCTCTGTCTGTCTCTCTCTCTCTCTCTGTCTGTCTCTCTCTCACACACATGCACACACACAGTGAGATGGCTGGGAGCCAGCATGTGTACAGCAGACCCACCTGTCAGCTCCAGGCTGTTGCATCTCCCTTATTTGAACTCAATGTCCTCTTCTCTTGGCTCCCACCCACTAGCCATCCACCCCCTCTCTCTCTCTTCACTGGGGGATGTTGCCGCCATGGTAAAGAGGCAGGCATTTTCACCCACCCAGTTGCCAAGGGGACACATGGTGGCTATGCTCAAACTCCTCACTCCCCCACTACCCCTCATTCTGCTATTCCTTTTCCCTCCAAGAGTAATGTCCCCCCCGTCCCTCACACGCTTCTTCTATGGAGCCAACCTGTCTACCTGGGGGCACTTTCAGCCACACCCCTCCCCTGTCTTAGATAGGGACGTTTCCCTTCCAGAAACTAAGCAGACGACTTCCAGTGGAACCAACTGGCACAGTAACATCACAGCGGTACTATATGAGGCAGAGGCTGCGGCTCCGAAGCCACCACGCAGCGTCAGGAAGGGCATCAGGCCTTAATCCTCCAAACTCCATCGAAGTGTGTGTCCACCCCGACAGGCCCGGGTGGTGACGTGTGAACAGGTGACTGACTGTAGGAAGTAGTGATAGCAGCAGATTAGCTCCACAGTGATGACGTCATAGCCGTGCTACGTGGAGTAGTGATGGTAGCGGCTCATAAGTAGTCCTGGTGGTGGACGGGTGGGGGGGTAAAGGTCATAGTGAGGAGAAAGTGGACATCTTATCAGACCAGTGCGGCCAGCGGGCAGGTTGGCGTCACGGTCTGGTGCACGGCACCGCGCAGCACCAAGCCGTCCTGTCATCTGTTGACAGAGAGTCAGGTATGGAGCTCTGGTTCCACGGTGGCGAGCAGAGACAAGCCGCGCTGTGTGTTGGCAGTTAGACGTGGGGACACCGCCCCTCACCTCAGGGTGATTTCTGAGCTCTGTGCCAAGGTTAACAAGTTCACAAGTGTCCATTCATGAAGTGTGGCTTTCTGGAGCGAGGGCGAAATACAGGATGTGACTGTTACTCCAGGCCCGATGGTGCATTAGGGATGTCTGTTACGAATACATCTTAATGTTTTGGGCAGGGAGCAGGGTTATAAATACCTGCAGGGAGGGTGTACAGGGGGGGGTAGGATCAAGCTGTGAAGAGGTCATGAATTAAAAGTGAAATAGGAATGTCAACCCAGGGAGCTTCACCTACTGCATCCTGGGACCTGTCTCTCTCTCTGGAGGCCTACTATATACTGTGACCTGTCTCTCTCTCTGGAGGCCTACTGTATCCCGTGACCTCTCTCTCTCTCTGGAGGCCTACTATATACTGTGACCTGTCTCTCTCTATGGAGGCCTACTATATACTGGGACCTGTCTCTCTCTCTGGAGGCCTACTATATACTGGGACCTGTCTCTCTCTCTGGAAGCCTACTATATACTGTGACCTGTCTCTCTCTCTGGGGGCCTACTGTATCCTGTGACCTGTGTGTGACCCGTCTCTCTCTCTGGAGGCCTACTGTATCCTGCAGACCTGTGTGTGCCTGTCTCTCTCTCTTCATGCCAGCAGTGTGTCTCAGGTGGAATTGGGTTACCTGGCCATCTGCGACGGAGACAGCGGCTGTGACACAGATCCCACACAGTGACACCAACACCGGCTCATTAAAAGCAGAGACGTATGGGAGGGAAGGCCGCTCACATCCATCACGGCCAGAGAGCCTCTGATTAGTTCACACTGACACATAGCAAAGGGGGGGGCAGATGGATGAAGTGGCAAATTAAGATGGAGGTGAGGAAAGGTGGTGTGTGTGTGTGTGTGTGTGTCTCACACACTCAGTTGTTGTGGTTGTTGGTCAAATTGGCGGCAAGTCAAGCCATCCAGTGTGTTGGTACCCAGCCAGCCTGGCTGGAAGTGATCTTATCAATGAGAGAGGGTTGAGCGTGACCCGCACCGCTCACAGCCGGCGGATAACAATCACACCACGGACTTCCTGTGGTCTGCCGGTGGCGTGCAGGAAGAACCCCCGGGCTGCCTTTGATTGGTCTGAATGGTGCTGCATACAGGAAGCCTGATGGATGGTTTTATTTTACGTTCATGACATCTGCCCCGTGGGCACACGGCCTCCATGAGGTGGCTGTGTACTGCAGCGTACGTATCAAGTCGTATGCTAGCTACGGAACGTCAGTGATCCTGTTTGAAGGAGCACATTAGCTGCGTGTATCCTAATTAAGCAGTAGTGGTATGTTTGAGATAGTATTCATATCATAGTAGTACTATATCAGAGTACTAGTACGTGAAATAGCCGTAGTAGTGTATTTGTGGGCTAGTAATCATAGCATGGTACTATTACATGAGGGGGAAGCTATTGTAGTAAAAGTACTACTGCCGTCGTAGACTTCCAGCTGGTCCCCTCCCTCAGTATAAATAGCGACGTGCTAATCTCAGCCCAGATCTACACTGAACAAAGGCCGTCTGAGAGGGCAGGGACACAGTTTTACAATCGGACTTCACACAGCCTCGGTAACAGTTTTCCGATCGTGTGTTGATGGATCCGGTCATTTTCCATGACGGGAACACCCCGCGTGTGGATTTCCAGGTTTTCCGGGCACACGTGTGAGAACTCTGCAATACAAAAGCTCCGTAACCTCCGCACACTGAGACACAGAAAACCACAAAGCCCTTTGTTGTTGGACTCTTTATGTTTTTAGTTGTCTCTTTTTTTTGTCTTTTCTCAAGCGACAAAAGTGAAATTGTCTACATCACAGGCAAATATCACAATAATCCC
>OMLC01055105.1:1564-17375 GCA_900302585.1 Regalecus glesne
TGGAAACACATGGACACAGAGAGGGGCATAATTTCACAATAATAATAATAATAATTCCCTTATCAGTCCCGCAAGGGGAAATTTGTTCTCTGCATTTTTGACCCAACCTATTGTATGGGAGCAGTGAGCTGCCAACATATGGCGCTCGGGGAGCATTTAGGGGTTAAGTGTCTTGCTCAAGGACACCTCGACATGCTGTATGCAGGACCGGGAATCGAACCTGCAATGTTCCGGTTACCAGGCGACCGCTCTACCCACTGAGCTATGCCGCCCCATTTCTTGTTACACTTCTGTCTTGGATACTATTTGTCCGTAAGTACATGAATATAAATAATTGTTAATGTAAAGTTAGTATTTAGCAGACAATGTGAGTTTGTAACTATTTTCTCTCTGTAAGTGATCTTTGTAAGAACGTGCTCTAAACTAGCTAGGGGTTAGCAGCTAGTTCTGCATTAGTTTGTTAGCTTATCCTAGCAGTTGTATTGCGAAGGCACAGAAGTGTATAGGTTATAGGCAAATTAAAATGTCAAGGTTTGTTTCAATTTAATTTAAGAGAGTGGAATTTGGAAGTGAAAGATACTTTAACAAAGTAAATTGTGTTTATGTGCATTTAATTACATGCCAAATTGTGTTATGTTTTGGTAATTAGGTTTATCATTGGCTAACGTTACATACGAATTCTGTAATCAGCCTCTATATAAAGTGATAGTTGGTAACATTTATGTAATGTATTTAATTTTTGCAACGGAAATTTCAGTAAAAACCAAGAAAAGTCAAGCCTCATGATTTATTGGAGGATCAAGTTGTAAGCTAATTGTCCAGTTCTGCATGGTAACGCGGTGCAAAAGCAGTACACATACACATATCAAAATTGGTGCATGTTAAAAATGGAGCATGTATGCACAAAAGGGTAAAGCTTGAGGACTTGACACATAACAATGAATGTATATTCAGCAAGTCTTCCAAAAGGCAGCTGTGTCTACAAGCATTCTGCTGTCTGTTTAGAATGAATCTTAAACAATGGAACAATTAGGATGGGACAGTTGTTTTCATCAACATTTTCCTTGAGGTAAAGAGCAATCTGCCTATAATTTCTGATAATCATGGGAAGGAACTTCTAGTTATAAGGTTTTAAATGGTAAATCCTTACTCCGTGAATAAACAGTTATAGGTAAGATTTACATTCTTAATCCATTATCATAATAGTTTCAACCCTGAGCAAGAAAGCTGCCTCTTTGACCTTGGGTAGTACCCTTCTGCTCATCTTCAACATACCCTACCTTGGCTGGCTCATGAAATCGTTCAACAAATTCTTCATAATCCAGAAGCTCATTCTCATCCGTCTCAGCACAGGAGAGCAGGAACTCTGTCTCGGATTGGGTGTAGTGCTTGTAACTCTCCATAGCCTTGTGGAAGTCCTTCATAGAGATGATGCCTGCCAGTCAATTAATAAATCAAATTTGTTGAGCTGTCAATAAGAGTGTATTTGTGTTACAGTTATGTTAATCTTTTACTGATGTTACACATTTCATTAATTTAGTGCAAATATACAATACTTTCTCAGTACACAAAGGTAAATCAGAGCTTATAAAACCTGCCTTTTCCATCTGCATCATACTCCTTGAAAGCATCAGAGGATGTGAGGTCTTTAAGTTTAAGGAACATGTCAAAAAATTTGAGGATCATCTCCACATTATTTGAGGACTCCACAAGCATGTCGACCATCTGCTTTCCAATGGTCCCATTCACAACATTACCTGGAACAACAGCAAAATAAAATATAGATTTTAGGTTATTTAAATGAATCTCTTCACGAGAGTGACTTGAGTATCAAATTGTGACTTTTCTGATTCAGACATGTCAGACTTGTTACTGAATACATAAGCTAAATTCCTAATCCTTTGAAAGACTCCACCGATATTATCATTAAAACTATGAGTATTGGCCACTGCATCTTAAACTCTCCATGAAAAACATGATTCTTAAGTGAACCATTGTAAAGGACAAACTTCACTGCTTGCTATGAGCCATAAATATTACCTATATTGTTTTATTGCACAGCCTTAGACTGGCAAAAATGAATTTGGCTTCACTGCAATGTATCACACCTTTGCTATCCTAAGAGTATTAAAAACACTGTTTTTTTCCAATATGTTCTGCTCATTTCACTCCGGAAATCCCTCAAAACACACAAGACCTTGCTGGTTACTTCAAAAAAGGACAATATTTGATTAGTAAATTAGTTTGCGCAGATCCCGGGAGGGATTTCGGCCCACTCCTCTTTGCAGATCCCCCCTAAATCATTAAGGTTGGTAGGTTGTCAGTTGGCAACTTCGGGCTTTGGCTCCGTCCATAGATTCTCTATAGGATTAAGGTCCAGAGACTGACTAGGCCACTCAATGAGCTTAACGTACCTCTTCTTTATAGTATAGCTTAGTGGGTAGAGAGGTCGTCTGGCAATCAGGAGGTTGCAGGATCAATCCCCGGTCCTGCATACAGCATGTCGAGGTGTCCTTGAGTAAGACACTGAACCCCTAACTTCTCCCCGAGTGCCTAAGGTGGCAGCTCATTGCTCCTACACAATAGGATGGGTTGAAAATGCAGAGAAATCCAAATTTCCCCTTGTGGGACTGATGAGGGAATCTTTTTTTTTCTTTTTTCCTTGAGCCACTCCTTTGTTGCCTTAGCCGTATGTTTTGGTTATTGTCATGCTGGAACACCCATCCATGACCCATTGTCAGTGTCCTGACTGAGGGAAGGAGGTTCTCATCCAAGATATCTTGGTACATAGCCCTCCCCCCTTTTACATGTATAGTCATCGCCTCTTCACATAGATGGCCGTTATAACACTCCTTTTAAACCAACGTACCTCCCTATCAAGGAAGTGTATATTCTCATCTTTGAACAAGTGGCCACTGGCCTATAGACAGTTATAGACTTCAGAGTCTACAACTGTGTTGTGACATCCTCTTTGCCAGCCTCTGTTTGGCTTCCTTAAAAGTAAAAGTCAAGGCAATCCTACCGTCATGTAACACCATACACTATATTGCTCTGTTTGTGAACCCCTATACCCATGTGAGGCTTAGCTAATTATGCCCCACTAACTCCGGCCGTGGTTGGAAACGGCGCCACTGAGATTCGAAGACCCAACTGCATGACACAGAGATGCACTGATCTTAGGTGCTTTAAGCCCCTATGCCACCATGATATTTTTTAAGAGGAAACACTTACCTTCCAGCATTGACAGTAACATAACCACCATATCTTTCTGTAGATCCATAAGTTCTTTAAGTAATTCTATCTGACTTGAGTCCTGAAAAAAAGAAAACACACAGATACAATAAGGATTGTCAATCCAACAGTTTCACCACTTCAGAGACATACTCAACGTAAGAGAAATAAAAGTGTTGTCTCTTAAAGGACCATACTAGAGTAATGTTGGCTTTTTCCCATGACTTGAGATAGTTTCTATCTTTAACAAACTTCATGAGCATAGTCGAACTAAATTATGGCTTTCGGAGAAAATTTGCCCACTTCCATATCCAATTCATACTGTGATTCATGTTGAAAAGTTTTAGAAAAAATAGAGTGGAGACTTCACAAATCACTAATTAGATTTTTCAACAAGGAATAAAAAAATGTTCACGGATGTAGTACAGCCAAGCATAAATATATGGTTTCTCAAAATGGCAAAGTTGATTTGATAATAGCATAACATGTTCATATTTTCTTAACCTATGCCTGACAGATATAAATCTGGCTCTAATATGCATCATGATATCAGCCTATATGTGTGTGTGTGTGTGTGTGTGTGTGTGTATACACACACACACTATCATCAAACGTTTTGATGATAATGTGTGTGTGTGTGTGTGTGTGTGTGTGTGTTATCCATTATCATGCCCCATAACAAGCATAATTTCCTGTGCTCAAGGAAATGATCATGTCTCGTTCACTAAATTATGTTTGACATTTCCTCGAGGACACTTACTCACATTTGGACATCAACTCCAGGGCATTTAAATTGTCCACTCCTGACTAGATCCCCACTTATGTTGTATTAAATGTATGTTGCTTTGGAATAAAACGTCTGCTTGATGAAATTGTAACATTGTAACATTACACAATGCTACTTTAAGCAGAGTTGATATATATCTGGAAAAAATGTTTCCTCTCAATATCTATTTTCTAAAATCTAATTGTCAACCTGAAAACCTATTCAAATCTGACGGGATAGCAGCCAACTTTTGAATCTATCTCTCAGGAACACTCTGAGATCTTTTAGTGAACATGGAAAAAATATGAAGTCGAATCTGATACAGATAGAATTTCAGGGGGGAAATTGTCCTTATGCAGAAGATGGCAGATGGTGTACATGGTTAATGATTCACAATTACAGCGGTATAGTCATCAAGATTACAGTTTTATTATATTTATCAATGTCTGTATTTGATGGACTATCATTTATTTGGAATTAATCATTACTTTTCAATTTTTATGAAAAAGCTCTTAATTGTAGGATCTATTAATTCAACATAATTCAAAATTCCTAAATTTGAGGTTGTAGTTTTAAGAGTGTTGACAAGGAGTAAGGAGTAAAACTTATAGCATTGTCTAAATGTTATCTGACACTCTTTGAACTTAGTTTATCATTGTAAGATCATATGTACCTTTTAAATTTGTTATTCCCTTAGTGATAAAATCATTGCTTTGCTTTACTTTTACTTACCTGAGACAATTTCATCTGCATATGGGCGAAGACATGCAGGAAACCAACCACAGCATCCCACAGTCGACTGTGCGCTAAACTCTGCTGGTTACCAGTGCATGGGCCCTACAACATGATTAACAGCAAATAAATAAATAAAAAAACACGAAGGCACCCCCCCACACACACACACATACCTTCTTTAATGAAACCATATATGGAGTGGGTAATGCTCAATAAATAAGGATTGAAGTAGTTCCCTAATTCAAGTGATTTATTTCCATCTTGGACAGTATAGGCCTGTTTCATGCTTCACATACAGTGGGGAAAATAAGCATTTCACCCCCTGCTAATTATGTGAGTTTGCCCCCTTACAAGGAAATCAATGGTCTATACATTTAATGGTATGTTCATCTTAACAGTGAGAGAGGGATTTTTTTTTTTAAACAGAAAATCAAAGTATATGAATGTTGAACATTTATATGTGTATTATTGAGGAAAATGTGATCCGGAGGTACACAGATTAGTCCACTTACTTAATCTCTACTCTTAATTAAGTGCTTGGTACATGTATAAAAGGGAACAACCCAGAACTACATGGCAGGAGCTTGTTGATGATCTCAAGGCAGCTGGGACCATAATCACCAAGGTAACTTTGGTAACACACTACGCCATAATGGAGTGAAATCTTGTATGGCCTGCAAGGTCCTCCTGCTCAAGAAGGCACATGTCCAGACCCATCCAAAGTTGCTTGAGGACTTGATTATTCAGATGAGGCTTGGGAGAAGGTGCTGTGGTCAGATGAGACTAAAATCAAGCTCTTTGGCATCAATTCAACTTGCCGTGTTTGGAGGAAGAAAAAAGCTGACTTGGACCCCAAGAACACCATCCCCATCCCCTGTTTCCACCGCCATCAAGCATGGCAGTGGAAACATTATGCTTTGGGGCTGTTTCTCTGTTAAGGGGACAGGATGATTCCACTGGATCAAGGGGAGGATGAATGAGGCCATGTATTTTATTTTATTTTTTACAATGAAATTATTTCTAAAGGTTAATACTGATTCATGGTCATATGTGAAAATTAATTTGATCCTTAATACATTGATAATATTGTTAACCATTTAACATTTAAAATATTAATGCAACTTTAAAAGTTAAGGTTGATTCAACCAAGCACCAACAATAGCTGCAGTCATTTAGTGATTTGTTTCATTTAGCTATATAGTCACTTGATTGACTGAGACATTGCTTTAAGTTAAAAGCCCAATGGCAGGTATTATTAGTGTAATGTGAATGGCTGTAAATACTAATGAGAAATAAATAAATTAGATAATTATATTAGAGCATTAATTAATATTAGAGAGAAATCCCTTGTTACATAGAAATTTGGGGCGCGCACTCCACACTAATAGCCAGACACGCTAGGGGGCGCTACACATGTAATACCACAGTACATCATTAAAATAAAGTGTAGGCCTCCTTTTTTGTTCAGTAAGAGCTGCAACTGAATCAAAGACACAAATAAAAGTCACTAGTGACCTTTTCAACATGGACAGTCACTTCAGTGAAAGGAGCCAAGCACCTATTGGCTAAATGTCGCTTAGCTATAGTGGATGGACCATGTAGCAAATGGCCATTGCGCAATTGCACAGGCATCTATGGTCGAGAGGACTGCAGTGACTTATACGTTGAGGAAACCAAACAGACATTGGCTTAGAGGATGGCGCAACACAGGAGCCAACACGTCAGGCCAGGACTCTGTGGTCAACACCCATCTACAGGCTAGCGGCCACTTGTTCAAAGATGAGGATGTTGATATCCTTGTAGGGAGGAACACTGGTTTGAGGGGTGTTAAAGAGCCTATTTGTGTTAAGAGGGAATGAAAATCCTTAAATGAGAATACATCGTCATCATCTTATAATGCTGTGATTGCAAATATTCCCCAATCATGTGAATAGTACTCATTACCACTGAATGACACAACTTGCAGAAGAAATAACCCTTTGTTGTTTAGTATGAAACTAACTTTATCTTTTACGAGTGAGCTTGCAGTCAGCTCAGACTGAAGACGTGAGTGACAAAACGTTTCTGAGTACACTTCTTATCCAGTTGAACTGAGTGACCTTTTTATGATCTTCTTACACGGATTATTGAGTATGCATCAAGACACTGTTTGAGCTATGCTCACTTTCCTATGAAATTGAATATCTAAGGATTTTTTTAATCTACAAAACTCAAATAAACATCTAAGTTGGGATATTTCAAATGAGGACCCTAAGTGTTGGTTATTGTGTGCAAGTAAACATAATCAGCGATAACATCTGAAGAGCCTTACCTGTATGTATTCAGTGAGTGTATTGAAGACCTGCTTGGCCACGTTGATAGCTTTGGAGAAATTTTTCTGGCCCTGCTGATCAATCACATCCTTTCCAGAGTAGTACCAGTAGAAATCACTAATAGACTCCTGGTGGTGCAAGGGAGGTACAAGGATCGGGTGAGTGGAGGGGGTCATAACAAATAAGGAGAAAACGAAAAAGAGAAGGGAGCATTAATTAAAAGGGTTAAGAGAGTGAATCAAAGAAATAGGGGGGTGGTAAGTATAGGGAGTGAGAGGAAGAGAGAAATTGACAGGAAAAAAATAGGAGCTGAACCTTCAGAGAACCTTCTTGATCAGTTTATTAATTATCTTCCTATCCGCAACTGAAATGCTGCTGCCCCAGCAGATCACTCCATAAAAGATGGCTGGTGCCACCACTGTCAAAAATGTCTTGGAGTGCCCCCTTCCTACCATAAGATCTTGATTTCCTCAGTAGATACAGTCTGCTCTGGTCCTTCTTAGAGTGCTTTTGAGTGGTCAGTCCAGTCCAGTTTATCGTTCGGCTGAACACCCAATTACTTTTAAGATGTTGTGGAAGAACTGTGTGATGGCAATGACATGGCAATTACAGATGGCTTCAAGGTGGAGGTAGGGCAATACTCGGCCAGGCCATCTCCTCCTCACCTTCACTACATCTTCAGGAGTAAGATGTGTCCCCTGCAGAAAGACTATCTTAAATTTCAATTGTTTAACCCTACTCGTTACTTACTTTAGCTTGACAAGTTCGTTTAAACCTCTTACATTCCAAGGGGTGAACTGAAGTTCAGATATTATACTGTGATACTATGTGAATGTGTGTTGTAATTGAGTATTGAGTATTGAACAAAAAGAAAACTTAATAAAACACAAAAACAATTTAATCTTCACCTTAAAACATGGAAATCAACATAACAAGGTGCATTTCCCCAAATGAGATCCACACAACCCTCCCCTGATCCACACATCCTGATTATGCTACTACACTGGTCCAACACATGCCCACATAAAGAGGATGCCTAGCAATCATGAAAGAGCTCCAAGCAGAATATCACAGTTAAAGAAAATAGTGTATTGTAATCCGATATAGCTACTTTACGTAAAGAATTTGCACAACATTTTAAAAGTCCACAAACAGTTACCTGTAGCCTAAATATCTCCACATTCTCTGATCAGTCCAGGGACATATTGCCTGTATTACATCCACATTTATCACAGCTACATACCCAGTGTCCACTGTTGTCTCAATTGATCCAGATTTTAGTTTTCGCCCCCAAAAAATACTCCACCTCCAATAATGTGTCGAAAGTGTGTTGTCTTCCCTGGACCGTCACCAGAAGAATAGCAGAATGGATTATTCTATAGAGTAGTTAGTGCATAGAGAGGGAGGACAATTCTTTCTTCACCGAATTGAAAAATTTCTCAATTCAAACAGATCAGCAGACACGTCAGAAGAAAACATAACCTTATTCTCAACGACTTGTATTTTCCCTTGGTACTGACAGCTTTAATAACCCTTACTTTATCTGCTCAATTCAGGAACTTCATCGCCACCATTCCTGGTCACAAAATGACTTCCGCTACCACGTCTTTGTTAATCTTCCCAACTCTATGTGCCCTCTATATAAGCACTGCCCCAGGAAAGATTTTTCACCAAGCGCTTCAGAAATCAATTTTTCCAAATAAGCACGAAATCATCTCCTTCTGTTAACTCAGGCAGACCCACAAGGGAAAGATTCGAACGGCGTGTGCAGTTTTCTGAATCATCCACTTTTAGTACTAGCTCTTCCATAGCCGTTTTCATGCTAGCGGTCTGTATTTTCAAAGTTGTTAAGTTGTCTTCATTGGTGCTAATTAGCTCTTCTGCTTCGGTCATTGGCCAGTCAGTGCCTTGAGTTCACCCTGCACTCCCTGGATAGCACTCAGTAGTCCATTGAACCTTATTGTAAAATCTTCCTTCACTGAGTGAATAGCATCAAGAATTTGGTCAGAGCTAGCAGCATCACCATCTGACTTGCTAGCAACAAGTACATATCCGTTGATTTCATGATTATAAGAGCTTTGGCTTTCAGTTTCGTTGTCATTTTAGATGTTTCTATACTTTAAGAAACAAATAGTAACAGGTCATTAATTGAAAGAGGCTGTCTGATAGCTGTTATAATAAATCGACATGGGAGCTCGTCTGCCTAGTAGTTCGTCGTAGTCCCAGTAAAATACAATGGAATTGTTGCAGGCAAATCCGTGAGTATGTTGCTGGTGGATATCAAAATCACAGCTACCTAACCATTTGTTAGCACCGCTAGTGTTGCAGTGGCAGCCGTAGGTAACCTATGGCTATGTTAGATGTTAAATTATTGACACCAAAATAACCAGCCTACTGAGAAAAAAACCTCAATAAATGCAGAGCCAGAGAAGGGTGACAACCTGTGATGATGGTGCAGAGAGTGCCAGCTAGCTATGATGATCGTAGCTAGCTAGCCATACCCAGAATAAATAACACATCAGACATTTGCTCTGGACAAGTGATGTAGGTATTAGGGTAATCGGAGGGCATGGCCTCAAACTATTTTGAGAGCCCTTAAAATAGTAATTCGTGCAACGAAATAGTATTTTGTTCCCTCAAACGAATCAATTAAAGGTCACAAAATAGTCATCTGATTCCTCAAAATAGTAATTTGAGGCCGCAAAATAGTATTTGTTCCCTCGAAATAGTAATTTGAGGAAACAATATGACTTTTTTAGCTGTGGCAGCGATGGGGCTCCATAAGTAAGAATTTGCAGAAAGATACCATTTTTACATAAAAAGCTTGTCAAAATACATGATAAAAGAACAAATACATTCACATTGAACTGGAAAGAGGGGTATTAGGAAGGCTATTGACTTATTTCAATTAGGTTTCAAAGATTTAATCAAGAAAGTAACCGATTTTAAAACATTCAAGGTCAAACAAAAAGTAACAGAGTGGACTAACCTGTACTCGTAGAAGGTAATCAACAGTAGAAATGATGATGTTAACTGTTGTGTTGTTCCCAGTCTGAGTCCTCAAGTAGTTCTGGAAATCTAAAACAACCCAAACACATTAAATTGACAATGAGAGGCTTTTTGCACATACCATTAAAGCTGTCGCACAACACTAATAGTCTCTTTAAAATTCATAAATCCATCTATTGTCAACTGCTTATCCTGGGTTGGGTCACTAGGGTAGGTTTTAGTCAGGAACTCCAAGCTTTCCTTTCCTATGCCACATGAACCAGCTCTGACTGGAGTATCTTGAGGTGTTCCTAGGCCAGTGTGGAGATATAATCCCTCCACCTGGTCCTCAGTCTACCTCATGGCCTCCTCCCGGTTAGATTTGCCTGGAACACCACATTTAGGTGGCGACCGATTGGCATCCTTATTAGATACTGAGTCACCTTAACTGGCTCATTTCTACTTGAAGGAGCAGCAGCTCTACTCCCAGTCCCTCATGGATGACTGATCTCACCCTATCGCTAGGGCAGACACAAGCCACCCACCTGAAAATACTCATTTCAGCCGCTTGCATCCACAATTTCATTATTTCAGTCATGACCTAGCGTTCATGACCATAGGTGAGATTAGGAACAAACATTTACTGGTAAATTGAGAGCTTTACCTTCTGGCTCAGCTCTGTCTCGGTAAAAATGGCTTGGTAAAGCGAGTGTAATAACGCTCAAGCAGCACCAATTCTCTGGTCCAATTAACGTTTCATTTTCCCCTCAGAACAAGACTCCGAGTTACTTGAACTCCCTCATTTTGGGTAAGGACTCATTTACTTCTTGGGTTGGTCAACCTTCCAGTTTCTTGCTTAGAGCCATGGTCTCAGATTCAGAGGTACTGTATCCTCATCCCAGGCGCTTCAAACTCAGCCCTGAACTAATCCAGTGAGTGTTGAAGGTCACAGAGTGATGAGCCCATCATAACCACATCATCTTTAAACAGCAGTGATACAATCGTAAGTTCACAGAACTGTGACCCCTCTTTTCCATGACTACAACTCGAGATCCTGTCCATGAATACCACAAACAGCATCTGTGTTATGGAGCAGCCCTGGTGGAGGCCAGCCCCCCACTGGGAACGAGTTAGACTTACTACTTACTACCTAGAACTCTTGCTTTGGGCATACAGAGATTGGATGGCCCTGACTAGTGACCCCATCACCACATACTCCCACAGTGCCCCCATAATATTTCCTGGGGGACCTGTTCATAAGCCTTCTCCAGATCAACAAAACACATGTACACCAAGGACATACTCCAAGGCCCCCTCCAGGATCCTTGCAAGCATAAAGAGCTGGTCTGTTGTTCCACAGCCTGGTTGGAATCCGCATTGTTCCTCTTCAATCTGTGGTTCAACTATTGGCCGGACCCTCCTTTACAGCACCTTAGAGTAGACTTTCTCAGGAAGGCTGAGTAATGTGATGCCTCTCTAGTTGGCACACACCCTCTGGGCCCTAGTATGGTCTCGCATGGCAAAATGATCTCAAGCGAGGGACCAGACTAAGAATGGTTCAAGAAGACCCAATGAAACATCAGGAAAGAAGCGATGCTACCTTGCCCGGAGAAAGTATGGGGCCTTGTCTCGAGTCAGGCCCAGAAGGAGGTGTGGCACGTCAATGAGCACCTGGTGGCTGAGTTTGCCACGGAACCCACGTGGGCACAGTCTGAAAAAACAACCCCAAAACTGCTCCATCCTGTGAACCCATCACCTACAGAACAATTGGGGTCAGTTGCACTGCCAGACAGGTTGCAGTGATGGTAGAGAATCTCTTTGAATAAAAAAAAAGTCTTCAAAAAGTATATTGCCTCTTCTAAAATGAGATTAATGATATGATAATTGACATTACACTAGCCAAAATAGATTAAAAATGGTAAGTATCAGAATCAATTTATTTGCAATGGAATAGCTAAAGAGGTGGGGCAGTTTTTCTGGTAATTGAAAGACTGATTGTTTGATCCCCGGTTATTTCACAAAAGCATGTTGAAGTTTCTTTGAGCAATACACTGAACCCCTATCTTGTACAACAGGTGAAAATAAGCCTCTTGGATAAATCTGGCATATTGATATTTGACTCTGGGAGTGCCCATGGTTGGTTATTTATCACATCTCTAATTGTGGCATCAAATGTAGTCTGGAGGCTTAAGATTTCTGTCCCATCAAGAGCTTCCCATTAATGATAGCCCGCTGACAAAGTGCTAAAATACCACTAAGGTATCATACTTAAGAATCATTTGGTTGTACAACAATTAGATGATAACATTTACGATTAAAGAACCTAAAGTACTCTCACCTGAGTTGTGTCCTTCACAGAGGAGCTGGAGGAAGCGGAAGAGGTCACAAGTGAATTCATCATCCTCTATTACCTTTTCACCTGATAAAAGAAAGCAAAAAGTCTAATCGGTTTTATTTGTACAGCCTGTTATGTTAAATGATGAATGGACTTGTTCTTAAGGCTTTTCTAGTCAAACTACCACTCAAACTACCACTCTTGAGGGCTAGTCGTCATGTAACTTGTAGGAGACACATGCTATGGCTTCCTCCTTCCTGTCAATGCTCTAGAGGGGAATCGAAAGCAATCGATCCAGCCATAGACAACTCAGGGAATTCAGGTGGGGAAATAGGGATATTTTTCCTTTTTAAATAAAAAAAATAGATTCCTTTATCAGTCCCGCAAGGGGAAAAGCCGCCGCAAACAAATTACTTTTCTCCATTTTGTGAAATCACAAAAAAGTTGAATCAGTTCATCTGGACAAACTGTTTAGTGGGAGACACATTTAATCACTTATCAAAGTGCAGTTTCAACTCGCTGCAGGTATCCCTCCACCCCATCAACAATACAGTGGCCTAATGACCAAAACAACAACAACAATTGGTTTCATTTGCGAATTGGTCACTGACTGGAATGTCAAGGTAATATGTGCTATTCAGAGTGGATTGGGTAAAATTGCAATTACAGCATTGTTCCTCCCTTAAGAATGTACACATATGTATCCTTGAAAGAGTGGCCACTGGCCCGTAAATGGGTGTAGATTAGATTGCAGTCTGAACCAGATCCAGCAGATTTTTTTTGCTATGTCATCCCATTGACCATTGTCTGCTTGGTTTCCTCAAAGTATATACAGTTGCAATCAAAATTATTCAATCCCCACTACAAATTAGACTTATATTTACAAATATAAAAACTAGCACCTGCTTGCCAAAAATAAATCAAATGAGAACATTTTAAATAGCTCAACATAACTAATATTACAAGTGGTTTCTACAAATTCAACACAAAATGCTACTTTTAATAATTACTGCTGTCTCAACATTATTCAACCCCCTGAACAGACTCCCTCATAAGAGACAGACTGAAGACAGAAGAAGTCACCTGGTGAGTGACGAAACGTTTCTGAATAAACTTCTGATCCAGTTGAACTGATTCACCTCTTTTTTGTGATCTCATCAGAGACACTTTTATAAATCAGGTGGGGTCTCCAGCACACCAGATACAGCCAATCAAGGGCTTCATTAGTTGCATCAGGTGGGCTTGAGACAGACGACCTCAAATATCTGGACTGTTGACTGTGACATTTAATAGCATGTTAGAAATATGGGTAAGTCAAGAGAATTGTCCTAAAAGTTCAGAGAAGAGATCATTGCATTGCTCAAACAAGGAAAATGATTTAAAGCTAGAGCACATGCACTGAATGTTCCTAGAGATAAAGTTGGAAGCATAGTTAAAAAGTTTAGAGTTAAAGGAAACTATCAACGTCTGCCACTAGAGTCCTGAGGAGACAAGTAGTAAGAAACCCTCCACTGACGGCTAAAGACCTGCAGCAAGACTTGGATGCAGCAGGCACTGAGGTTTCAGTTTCCACAGTAAGACACATACTAAACACTGAAGGGTTCCATGCCCGAACTCCAAGATGTACACCACTACTGACCCAAAGGCACATGAAAAGTCAGCTCCAATATGCTCTGAAGTATATAAACAACCCAAAGAGGTTTTGGGATTCTGTTCTGTGGAGCAACTAAACAAATTTGGATATTTTGGAGGAAGAAGAATGAAGCATGCAGTTACAATTTGGTGTAACTGCTTAAATCCAACTCTGAACAATGGTGAGTTGCTATCTCTGTGCTACACAAAAAACCAAAGTAGATATATAACACATTAATTCAAAGATAAACATAGGCTTTGTGTGCTTCCCTTCTTTTGCTTGTGTATATATTTTTTATAAAGTAGGTACTGGTAATAACATGGAATTCAGGGGTGTTCTAGCTTAGACTAGGTGTGAAGCCTACCTGATCCTTCCTCCATAACCAGACCAAGTCCTTCTGCTTTTTTCTGCCTTTCAAATGCATTCAGATCCAGAACACTGCAATAGGAACAACAAACCATCAAAATTCATCTTGGATTTCAAGCCTACTTTGTTAAAGAGCTACATTGGGGAAAAGAAGCATTTCATCCCTTGCTGGTATTGTGACTTTGCCCACCTTTCAAATAAATGAACGGTCTATACTTTTTACAGTGGGTTCATCTTAAGAGTGAGAGACTAAATATTTAAAGAATACCCCAAAAATCCCAGTATATGAATTTTAAACACTTATTTGTGTTTTATTTAGGAAAATTGTCCTCACTCCCAAAGACAGCAATTGTTTTGAGAAGCTGGCTAAATCCATCATCTGCTCAAAGTCCCTCACCTCAATTCCCTGTAATATGCATACCACCCAGACAAAGCTCCAGAGGACACTGTTCTTCATACCCTACACAACTGCCCTCTCCCATTTGAAAAGGAGGGAAGATGAGAAGATGTTCATGGTCTACAACTCAGCATTGAGCACCCCAATGCCTAACAAGCTCATCAATAAATAAGTTAGTAAATATGTATGTAAGTAAGTAAAACTTTATTTATCATAGCATTAGCTCATAGAGCTGAGCCTGAACACAGCACTGTGTTCTAGATCCTGGACTTTATGATGGACCCCATCGAGGTGGTGAGAACCAACAAGTGCAGCTCTTCACTGACTCACACCATGGGCGTGGTAGAGGGCTGTGTCTTAAGCCCCCTCCTGTATTCCCTCTACACCCACAACTGTGTGATGACAAAGGCTTCAATCAGCATTTGTAAAGTTTGTGGATGACAGCATGTGTCCATCCACATCCACAGCATGTGGAGGACACAGCATAGATGAGGTTACCATCAACTGGTGCCAGGATAACCACCTCTAACTGACCATCTCCAAAAGCATAAGGATCATTATAGATGCAAGAAGGTGGAGGGCACTCATCCCCCAGTAACCATAAATGGCACAATGGTGGAGTGTTACAATTGCATGGATCGATTTTAGTGTATTTTTTCTGTTCATACTGTATATAGTGTGCATAAATCCCCCCTGTTTAAATTGTTGTTAAATACTATGCCTTAGATTTGATACCTCCCTTACTGTGCTTTCCACTTTGCTGCTTTAACACCGTGATTTCCCCGTGTGGGACTAATAAAGGAATATTTTATCTTATCTCTTTTCTTATCTGAGAGTTAACATCCACGAAGACCTGAGAACTGTTGCCAAAAAGGCCCTAGAACATCTGTATGGTCTCAGGCTCCAGTTCCCCCACGACCCGATTTCGGATAAGCGGTTGACGATGGATACATATATATATATATATATATATATATATATATATATATATATATATATATATATATATATATATATATATATATATATATATATATATCTCACAATT
>OMLC01055119.1:9452-32294 GCA_900302585.1 Regalecus glesne
AGTATCAGCAGATTAAAAATAATCATTAATACAAAGCTACTCTATTAAAAACAAGCCACTAGAAAAGGGGGCCTTGGTAGCTCAGAGGTGGAGTGCAGGCTTTGGTGACCGACGAGCCAGAGGCAGATTCGAACCTACGACAGGATGGGCATTCAGCTTTAATTCTTCAAGCTCCACTGAAGTATGTCTCCAACCCCACAACATGGTGACTAATAGTTACATTTAAAAGACCTCTCAAAAACAAGCCATTAGAAATGTAGAGCAACATTCTACCTCATGCTTACTCTTGATATGATTTAGGATTTCTTAAGCAATATTATTTGTCCACTGTGATGAGCCAATAAAACAAACATAAAGCAATGTACTGAAAAGCAGAATATAAAAACGTGTCTATGTAACATTTTACAGAGATAGTGAATAAAATAAATATGAGAAACAGAGAGAAGCAAGATAAATTTGAATTTTAGCATGATTCTAATGGAACTTATTTAAAGAATATAGCTGCATGTCCAGTATAAATGTTTCAGAAAAAAGGTTTTTCAAAGCAAATTTACCACAACTAATTGAAATACAATATAATATAATATAATATAATAACTGAAATTAGATTAAAAAAAGTCCAATACTCCATTTGGTATCATTGTGGTATTCTATTTTTAACCAATTGTCCTGTGGGTACACAAGTGTATATCCTGAAGAATCCCTTGCTCCTTGAAAATGTGAATCTGAAAATATCTACCAGAAAAGAGCAAATCAGGAAACAAAAAAATTGGATTTTTTAAACTCTATTTGATGCCAATGCGCAAGAAAACTAAAGGTAAAGCTGTGACGACAGCAAAACAGTTTAAACTATTTTAGCGACTGCAGCGTAGCTCTAACCTGTACCAAGAGTGCCTTGAACACTATCAATTAATAATAATAATGACTATAGATTCCATTTATAAAGTGTTTCATTTTGTTAACCAAAGTGCTTAAAAGTTAAAAGGGAAAACTGGCCTCAACCACCACCAAAATGTAACACTCATCTATGTAATGCATGGCAGTGATTTGGCACCAGAACTCTCACCAAACAGCTTGAGGTGAAGAGGGGAGAAATCATTTCACAATGATTCTCCATAGATACTGGAGCTGTGTGAAGTCCTTTCCTGTTCTAAAAGCTCAAATATCATCCTGGTCCCCAAGAAACCCCGTATCACAGGAATAAATGACTACAGGCCTATTGCCCAAATGTCTATGATCATGAAATACTTCGAAAGACTAGTGTTAGCCAAAGGAATACACAGCCCCCCTGCTCACCCCCCCTACAGTTTGCCTACTGTGAAGTTAATCCTGACTGCTGGGGTGATGTGATGGACAGAAATGAAGAAATTGGTTAGTCTTGTAGCAGCCCTAGATGGAGAAGCAAGGGAGACACTTCTAGACCTGCTGGTGGAGAGACATTACCACTGGGGGCTCCAACCACCGCACTGGACCAATGGATTGGCAACATCCAGTCGCTCATCAGCCTCCGGTATCAACTCCATTTGAGACAGAGACACGGCCAGGAGATGTTGGGGACTCTGGGGGCTGATATTTAACACTTGATGAGACATACATATCCAGATATGCCCCCATCTGCCATCAAATACCTAGCCCTGGAGTTCTTCCTACGGGGTCTACAGCCACCTCACTACAGGCAACAAGTGCAGCTTGCCAAGCCACTCCCCATAGAAGAGGCGCTGCATATGACAAAGGAAGTGGAGGTCATCATGGCAGAAGAAGGAACAGCGACGACAGCCTAAACGCTGCGCCATCATGTTTGGGTGCTACAGGAAAGCATGGAGGAGGAGCCACTCCCACCCGTCCTAGCAGAATGAAAATCACAGCCATTTCAGTGCTGGTGGGAAACCAGGCCACCTAAGACGGGAGTGTCAAGTGATGAGATGGTGGTCCGAACCAACAAGTGCGGCCTGTCATCCAAGAAGCCACCACCTCTCCTGAACCAGCAAAACTACCAGGGGTTGGCCTAGAGAGGGACTGCCTGGCCCATACAGCCTCCCTCCTGAATAACAGCCCCAGCATCTTTGGAGGTATTAGCTCTGGCCGCAGCCTTCATGTCTCCTGTCAGCTAAATGGCTACTCTTGTATTGCCCTGGTAGATATTGGGTCCACCATGAGCTTGGTGAGACCAGGGGTCTTGAGAGAAGAAGTACAAGGAATGTTGATGGGAGTAAAGATGGAGACGGTTACAGGCCGATGTGCTGGTATGAAGGGGAGACGTACGCTGACTCTGAGGATGGGAGACACGGATGTACAGCAAGAATTCTGGTTAGCGAACATATCAGAGGGCTGTATTCTTAAACTGGATGCTTTGAGGCATTGGTGCAGTGATGTGGACCACAGCTGAAGGTGGGCAACCAGGTGCTCGATGCCATTTCTGGACACAGTAATCCAAGGGAAGCCTTAGAAGGATTTGCCTTCACCGCGGAGCACCGAAGAGTCAGCCGGTTGGGGGCTCGGGAGCATTAGCGGGTGCGCCGTAGCTACAATATCGGCGATGTAAAGGAAGGAGCCTCCGACGCACTATGCCATCGCATGGCGTACCAATTGGGGGACAAAGCACGTGTGTGTGACCCCCAGTGAAAGAAGGGACAGTCCTCAATGCTGGAGAGCAGCTGTGAGGGGCCCTGCCTCTAGGATCTATGAGGTGGCCTATAGAGTGAAGCTGTGCAGCCATCATCAGAGAATAATCCTTTATGAGGGTCGCCTCGCACCTTACGTCAGCCGGGATGGCGACCAAGCTGGGACTGAAAGTGCAGTGAGAGGAGGGAGGGTGCCGGACCCCTCTTCTGCAGCAGACCAGGCTACCAGTGTCCAGGGTGGGGGTTGGGGACATGGCGGACACCATGCATTCCCCACCATCGGTCAGCAGACCAGGCTACCAGTGTCCAGGGTGGGGGTTGGGGACATGGCGGACACCATGCATTCCCCACCATCGGTCAGCAGCCCGCAGCAAGGAGCGGTCCTGGCACAGAAGGAATGCTCGGGAGAAGAGAGCCTCAAGGTGGATGGATTTATCCACTTTAGACTTAGGCCAACAACATTTTCTCCCACAATTCCATCGGAGAGGGTTTGATGTTTTGGTTATATCTGTTGATTGTGGTAGAGTTGCATTTGGTAGCCTCGTGTTCCCCACCACCGGTGAGAAATATAAGCTAGTAGGTGGCTTCTGTTGTGTGGCCGTTGATAGAGAGCTGAGCCTAGGATTTGTACATACCTGTGTACTCTATTGGGTTGTGGGTGGGTGTGAAAGAAAAAGATAATCTTGCAGTTGACACCTAAGCTGCAGACTGAGAGGTCTATTATTGCATCCACGTTACAATATTTGTAATTTCCTGCCCCATCTCTAACATTTAAATGAGAGGTCCATTTGTATGTGTCCTGATTAGTCTCCATGTTGCATGGGTGGAGAAGGACTTTGATGGTGTATGGGAGATTAAGGCTGGATGCCTTTCCTGGCTCCTCACGGGAGGATCGAACCTACAACATTTGGCTCAACAGTTCCCAAAGTATGCGCTCTACCACTGAGTTAGCTTGGCTGTTCTCATTATTGCACAACTAACAAACCTAAATAAGTTTAAGTTTTTCTGCCTCAGAAATGACTCCATTTTATATATATAAGGACATTTTAAAGCTATGCCCTTATGCGGTTGTTGGTGGACCGGTATATTTAATGCGGTTGGTGATGTGAAATGGCTGTCGTAACTTTGTGCTGCATGGTTGCTGTGCACTGTACTGTGTGTACTCGATCAGAGTGCTTTGTGCATTAAGTTATCCTGTGTTCTATGATCTTCCAAACCAATCAGATGCATTTGTTCTATGTGTTGTGGTTTGAATTTATGTGTGGACCAATCAATGTTCTGTGGGTGTTGCATGCCAGCGAAGTCGCAGGCTCTGGAAGATTCCATCTTCTTATGGAGAGAGCACAAGCATGAGTCTTGTTCTGGAGTCCCTGGGGAGATGTTCTCATTCTACTCCGTGTCAACGAATGTATGTTTAAGTGAATAGTTTTGCTTGTTCATTGTGCACAACGCCCAAACTCGGCTGAGTCTTAGTTTGGGAGGTGGGAACCACTCAGAATAGCCCGGGTTAGTTTTATGAGGGGCATTCTCCTCCATTTGGTTAATTTCAGTATTGGCTGGCTAACTTTTTAACTGATTGCTGCTGCTGCTTGGCTGGGATTTTTCGACCATCTGCCAGGATGACTCAACTCCCCATCTTCCTGTGCTGCGCCCACCGGAGGGTCGCCATTGGATGAAACCGCCTGCGGAGTAGTGCTGACCGGTCGGCCGGTAAAATATTATTGTCACAAGTGTTGCCATTCATGTCGCTAGCCTACTATGGCCACAGTAAGTGCTCTGGAAAACTTTAGCGCTTTAATAACTGGTAGCGTTAGTGGTATATATACCACTATGTGTGTGTGTGTGCAGCCAAGGACCAAACCCAGGTCGTCCTCACCAAATTCAAGCATGCAAACCAGTCAGCCAAAGGCTTCGACCCTTTAACCAAGGGCCAGTGACCATTATGTATCTATGTTCATTACAATGTGTGTGCAAATAAGTAAGGAAGTGATTTATAGTTAGTCGCTAGCAAATTGCTGATATGGTTAAATTTCTTTGATGGTGTTGCTTGTGTGCCGATTTGCATTTTCGAGGGTGTTAGAGACTACTAGGTAAGCTACGCAATCTATTGTTCACCTGCATAAATAGATATTTAGCAATATGCAAAAGATCCATCACTGTTAGATTGTATACGAGATAGCTGTTATATAGTTGTTCTTTTTTTACAAAAGAGCAAATTTTTGTTTAAAAATGGACGTCGGCAAAAACATTTTTCATGTTATAGTATTTTACTGTTGGGCTAGCTAACGTTAGCTTAGCATGATAAAAAGCTAGCAGGCTAAGTAGGTGGTTGGTTGATGATATATTTCTTTATATGGATCGACTATTTCTTAGAATGTTTTGTTTATTTTTGTGTTCTCGGGAACCAGCAGTTCTGGCCCCTGTTTTAAGCAGTGCTGATTCCTGCCCGACATGTTACCTGTAGACCGTGAGTGAGTTTTAGTTTGAAGGAAGCTAGCAAACGTGCAGAAAGCTGCTCTGTGTCTGCCTCGACTACCAGAAGAATCCTGTCCCTCGTTTTAACAACAGATTTCTCCCCCTGTCTGCTCCAGAATGAACATATATTTATAACCAGAAACACAAGCAGATACTTTTCATCGGGTGTGTGGGCCGACATACGGGAGCCTCAGGTTATACACAGAAACATGCGTATGATTTCCGATTAAAAAAATTAAATTCCCTTATCAGTCCCGCAAGGGAAAATTTGGATTTCTCTGCGTTTTTGACCCAACCTATTGTATAGGAGCAGTGAGCTGCTAACATATGGCGCTCGGGTAGCAGTTAGGCGTTCAGTGTCTTACTCAAGGACACCTCGACAAGTCGAACGCAGGACCGGGGATCGATCCTGCAACCTTCCGATTGCCAGACGACCACTATACCCACTGAGCTATGCCGCCCACGGCATAACTGCATCCAGCATGGGTTTCACAGTAATAAGAGAACCAAAACCACTGCCAGACTTCAAGATGTTTCTCCCGACTCATTAAATCCTTAATGGGTTTTACCCCATCATACCTGTCTGATACCCTTAAAACGTGCATTGCATCTTGAGCTCTGCACTCTCTGTGTGCCCAAAGTTATGAAGAAGTCCGCTGGTAGCAGGACCTTTTCGTATCGGATCCTATTCTTATAGAATAATCCACCTGCTGTTTTCAGACAATGAGAGTAAGTTGAATCTTTTAAATCCAAATTTAAGCTTGCTGTTTTGCTTTAGCCTACAAGCAGTTGCCCTTATTTTGAGCATTTTAAAACCTGTACTGCATAGCAGATCCGTTTTTGTCTAAACGAATCAGCCAGACTGTTCTGCCAACAAGATCACAATTTCTTGACTATTGAAACTGCTCTTTTTTCTCCGATGCCTTTTTTCCATCTCTGAATATCTTCTCCTTTCTCTTCTTCTGTGTATGTGAATGGTACTATGTGAGTCTCCCTTGTGTCCATGTGTAATTTGTCATCCTTGTAGGTTTCCATGGTAATGTTGGTCACCACCTGGACAATGCTTGGCATCATTACATTTTTTGTATTTTATGAATCCATATAATTATGGTACCCTATTTCAAAGCTTATAATCTCTCAATCTGTTGCATGACAAATGCTTTTTCTTCTCTCTTCTTGTCTCCTCTCCTGCATGTGAAAGGTCTGATATGAGTTTCTTGTGTGCATGTGCTGTCTGTCCTTCTGTCAGGTGTATATGGTGATGTGATCACATGGCTCAGATCCTAGGCCAGTGGAATTCACTAAGTTCCTTAGGAGGACCACATATGAGTAAGAACATTATTAAAATAGCCACAGAGCTTATGGCTACAGTTGCAATCAAAACTATTCAACCTCCACTACAAACAAGGTTTATTAGTCAAATATTCAAACTAGCAGCATCCATAGGCCCAAAGGTTCCAATTTTGTTTCAAAGACACAAGTAAAGTTGGCTCCCCGTTACTCTGAACTATGTAAATAAGCCAAAGAGCTTTTGGGATTCGGTTCTGTGGAGTGATGAAACAAAATTGGAACTGTTTGGGCCTATGGATCGGCGGTACATCTGGAGAAAGAAGAATGAAGCATACGCTGAAAAGAACACCCTGCCTATAGTTAACCATGGTGGTGGCTTAGTGATGCTCTGAGGCTGCTTTGCTTCCTTTGGCACTGGAAACCTGCAGCATGCGGAGGGCAAGATGGATTCAATCAAGTATCAGGAAATCCTGGGAGAAAATGTCATGCCATCTGTGAGGAAACTGAAGGTTGGGCATCATTGGACCTTCCAGCAGGACAATGATCCCAAGCATATCTCAAAGTCCACTAAGGCTTGGTTTCAGAAGAAGTCCCGGAAGATACTAGAGTGGCCATCACAGTTACCTGACTTGAACCCCATTCAAAATATTTGGTGGGATTTGAAAAACGTGGTTGCAGCACACAAACCCAATAGTATTAGTGAGCTGGTGGCCTTTGCCCATGGGGAATGGGCTAAGATTCCTCAGGAACACTGCCAGAAGTTGGTGTCTGGCTATGCATCATATTTGCAGCAGGTCATAACAGCAAAAGGGTGCTCTACCAAGTACTAAAGATGTTTATCATGAGGGGGTTTGAATAATTTTGAGACTGCAGTAGTCATTAAAAGCAGCATTTTTTTGCTGAATTTAGAGAAAACACCTGTAATATTCCTTGTGTTGAGCTATTTCAAATGTTATTGTTTGATTTGTTTTCATAAACAGCTAGTTTGTATATTTGACTAATAAACCTGATTTACAGTGGGGGTTGAAAAACTTTGATTGCAACAGTATAAATCCTTTTAATCTCCAATCAAAATGTTTACCTTAGTGTATTTTTAAATAAATACAGTATTATACTTTCCAACCGTATATCTCGTTTTATTCTCAATTCAGTTACATTATTAATTATTTATTAATTATTACTTGTGTGCGAATGTGTAAAGCTGGAAGGTAAACTCATTTACGTATGTACATAAGCAATAATACATAAGCAATTTCAACATGAAATATTTTTTAAATCACAAAAATGTATACATTTGCTAACTAATGGAGATAAAAACTTACTTTTGGGTTATACTTGAATGAATATGTTGAGCCCCTTGTGTGTTATAGCTGTCCCTTGACTTTCTCAATGTAAAACTTAGTAATTAGTTGTTACAGAGCTATTCAAACAATCAGTATGCACATATGAAAGCCTACTTCTGACTTCTCTTTTCACAATGCTCATAATAGAATATGTTGCCTTGCATGAGTAAATGCACACCAAAAAGTGCATTTCCTTCTGAACGCAAATCTGTAAATGTGGATAATCTGAGGCTGGAACCAAGCTTCAGGAATTATCAAAACCTGACCTGAGCTTATTTTCCCGTACATCGTTGACCTGCACACAGGTTTTTCAGAGCAGGTGTAAGAATTGAAAACGGTACATTAAAAGAGCTCTAAAATGAAATTGAAAATCTTCCCACACTGTCTTAAAATCTCATTTCAAATTAATCCCTCATTTCTTCCCATATGCCTACAAATTCATCATAATCAAAATGATGCAATAGAGTAGGTTTAGCAGGTGATCCTGTGCTGGAAAGCAGTGACTACTCATAGCATGTTACCTTGGCGTTTCCTTTTTCCTTGGAGGTTAAGGTAATTCAGCAGGGATGTGATGTCAGTGAGGAGTGTCAGCTGTAACATGTAGTGTGGATCCTCAAGCTTTAGCTCAGCCTTCCCCTTGATTGCAAGAAAATCTCGGATGTAAGGGAGCACAGAATCGTTCAAGCACTCAGCCATGTGATAGCCATCTCACTCCATTATGCATCACCAGATCCCCATACTCAGCCTTGTATTCCTCCAAAAGTGCACGGATTTCACAGTGATTAAGTGCCCTGGCCTCAATAAAGTTGATGACTCACACAATAAGCTTCATCATATTCTTTAGCTCTTGGTTAAGTTTTGACACTAGTGCCTTCTGATGAATTATACCCTGAAATTAGACCAACTTAGTTAATGTTTTCTTCCTTTTCTATTAGTCCGATAAATTCCTTCTCCTTCCCTCTCATGCTTGGAGCCCTGTTGGTACACAGTGACACAAGCTTTGATCAGCTATTTGTTTCTCTACAAAAAAGTTAGTCAGTGCTTGAAAAACATCCTCCCCTCTGTTCTGTCCATGAAGTGAATTTGTCCTTCTGAATATCCATGCTCTCATCGAGTGCAATGCTGTAGCATTGTGCCACTGCAAGATCTGCAATTAGGTGTTACTGGATATCATTGCCAATAAACCCAATCCTCCTCAATAATGCCAAATCTGAAAGCTGAAGTCCATGTATTTCCTTTATCATTGCATCGTTGTTGGTGAAGTCACGATACATTATCTCAGCTGAGGTGAAAAAAGTATTGTTGAACAATTTCAGTATCTGTAAAAGCCTTTTTATGGCTTGGTAAAATCCATGCAATCTTATAAGTGGCCTCGGTCGATTTCTTGGCAACAGAGAATGATCGATCCATCATTTTTCTTTGCTCAGTTAACTTATGTGCTAAACCTGGCTCAAGGCAACGGACAACTAGCTGCTTGGGAAGTTTAAGGTGTGTTGCTTCCAGTAAGGCATCATACCCAGAATACAAAGCCATTCATGCTGTAGGATTTCCCCATAACTCAAGTGGAAGTAATGAAGAGACTGTAGCAAATTATTGTGAAGATTGCTAGGTCTACCCCCAACATTCAGCTCAGTCAACATGTATAGCAAGGCCTCCAAGCTCCACTTACCAGTCTCATTATTGGTGGAAGAAGGCCAAAGACCAGCTTGGTGACAATGATTTTACACACTTTCCAAAACTATACTCGCAAGTCAATCAGGTGCTCAGCATCTCCTTTCAACCAGCTAATTGTGTCACATGTCTTGCCGAGTTTGCCCGAGAGTTTGCTAGTTACTTTATTGACCTGAAGGTGGTTTTGCCAGTGATTCCCATGGTGGAGAATCCTTGCAATGCTACAGTGAGGGATGCCTCACAGAGGATGTTTCACAGCACTCTGAGAGGTTTGGTGTTTCAAAGGAAAGACTTGAAGAGGAGCCGATCAAATTAAAGAATAATTGTGTTTAGAATCAGAAACATGAGGATGAATCCATGGTGGATTTTTGGATGCATTATGTACCTGATGAATCCCATGGCATCATCAGTCTTTGTGCAAAGAAGGTCTTGACCTGTTTCAGATTAGCCTATGTGTGTGAAAGTGCCTTTTCGTTAATGACAATTATAAAGTCAAAGTAGTGAAACTCTCAGTAACAAGCGCCTCAGTGATTGTCTGTGTCCAGCAACATCTGCATCAGAAAATCTAGACTCAAGCCTTACATTAAGTAAAGCTGATTTTGGTTGTGTTTGTCTTTACTGTATCACAGGCCTGGATGAACAGCAGCTCATCAGTCAAGCCACACAGCTGAAGTTTGAATGTGAAAGACGATTCCATTTTTTAAAACTTTTTAAAATGAGATATCTTATTTCTCCATTTAAACTATAAAAGCTTTATATAAGAATAAGTCAATTTGTTCCAAGATAATTAACTTATTTGGTATTTAGAGGATGCTATTGCCCACATCCTGCACCCCTCCTTCTTCCACCTGGAAGGGAGAGACACCAATGTGAGGATGCCGTTTGTGGATTATACCTCCGGATTCAACACCATCGTCCTCTCCAAGCTCATCAACAAGCTGAAGGACTGGGCATTGTATGACTGGATCTAGGACATTCTGACAGACCACCTCCAGGTGATGAGAGTGGACGAACACACCTCTTCTCCATTGACCCTGAGCATGGCAGTGCCACAGGACTGTGTCCTCAAGCCTGTCTTGTATTGCTTGCTTTTTCTCCAAATCATCCAACCTGAGCTGTTCTTCTAAGATACCCATTCCTAAACCTGTCTTTCTTTGTCAATGACGATAGATTTCTTGCCATCTTCCACCCTGCCACCTCTTCCACACTCGCCATTACTTTGAACAGTTGACCCCTAGTATAAAACGTATCCACCTTCGCCACCTCTAATTCTTGCCTTTTTATTATTCTGCTGTCTTCCCATTTTTTCAGAAATATGTATTCCATCTTGCTCATATTGACTTTTCTCATCTCTCAAGTGCATACTTCCACCCTCAACATGCTCCCTACTTTTGCTACAGATCACAATGTCATCCGCAAACATCATGATCCATGGAGACATCCATCAACCTGTCCATTAGTACTGCAAACAAAAACACTCTCAGAACTAATCCTCAATGTAATCCCATCTCCACTCGAACCAATCCGTCATTCCTGCCACACACCTCACCACTGTCCCTGTACCCTCATACATAATCTGCACCACTCTTATATAATTCTTTGCCACTCCCAACTACCGCATACAGTACCACAACTCCGTTCTCTGCACCCTGTCATAAAAAAACAACTTCTTATCCAGTTGAACCAATTCAGATTTTTTGTGATTCCCTTACCTGGATTATTGAGCATGTATAAAGACACCCTATGATCCACTTTCTCCAAAGCCACGATGTAACTCCTTCTGACCTTCTCTATAAATGGTAAATGGATTCATTGTTATGTAGGGGTTTTCTAGTATAGCGACGACTCATAGCACCTTATAACATGTGCCTCACATTCAAATTTCATTGGGGATTAAGGCCAGATTGCCTTTTCTTGACGCCCAGCAGTGTGATTGAACCTGCTATACCTAAATTAGAAGTGCATGCTCTACTGTTGAGCTATCATGGACCCTATACTTGCCCACCAACACCATGACCCCTATACTCCTCTATTAACATTCTCATCGCAAACATCACATCTTTGTTGCTCTTTAGTAGCATGAAACCATATTGCTGCACGTTAATGATCACCTCTTCTCTTGGACTATATGCCACTGCTCTTTCCCTTATCTCCATGCTGTGGCTAATCAGTGTTATACCTCTGTAGTTTCTAAAGCTCTGAACATCTCCCTTATTCTTCAAAAAAGCGTTACCGGAATCCTTCTTGACTCTTCAGGCGTCTTCTCACTTTGCAATATTGTGTAAAACGATCTAGTTAAATACTCCACTGTTGTCTCTCCTAAACACCTCCATAGGTATGTCATATAGAAGTCAATCTTTCCACTCTTCATCCCCTTCATAGCTGCCCTTACTTCTTCCTTGCTAATCTACCACATTTCCGGATTCATCCATCATACAACCTTCTCGCTCTCATTTTCGTCATTCACCAGCCCCTCCACATACTCCTTCCATCCTCTCAAAACACTCCCCTTGCTTGTCAGAACATGTCCATATTTCTCCTTCATCACCCAAATCTGTCACTGCAAATTTGCATAAAGCTGAACATCACTCAACTTTTGTTTTATCACCAATAAACAATGATTTTGTCGCTCTGCCACTCGTCACACCATGTCACTGAAAGTAGTGCAGGAGTCGTTGGAAATTAATGCTTTGCCATTTGTAGCACTGTGTCGCTGTAGCGCTGTGTCTACTTGCCATTTGCAGCCAGCTTGGGGACATTAAGAATATAGTTTAGAGGAAGTGGACAATAAACGTGTCGATAGGAGATGCCTCAATTTTCCCAAAATAAAAATCTACTAACTAATACATATCCTAAATTTGTATTTTTCTATATTTATTTATAGTTGATATTTACATAGTCTTAAATCATAATGGAGTTGCGTGTTTGTATACTATATTGCCTAATATATACGCAAACCTACAAATCAGGTGCTTTCCTGCTGAAAAATATATTTTGGAGGGAATTGATTTTCCTATAAATAGTATAATCTGGCTTCATATACTAACAATCCACCATGGATCACAAAGTAGGATTTGTAATTAGTGTTATTCATCCCTCTGGAGATTCTTGTAGGCGCACAGTATTGTGCAGATCCACTACAAGCACGGTTAAGCATTGTACAGGACAGGAAAGCCAACAATAGCTACAATGAGCTTCTATGCCATGTCAGCTATGGGAAATAAAATCTTAATTCATGAACTGAATCCATCCATCATCAACCGCTTATCTGAAATCGGGTCACAGGGGAACTGGAGCCTATCTCTGTTCTCGTTGGACGAAAGGCGGGGTACACCCTGTACAGGTCGCCAGTCTATCACAGGGCACAGCAGCTAGGGGACCAGTGTCTTGCTCAAGGACACCTCAACATGCTTCTCAGCAGGTGCAGGGATCGAACCTGCAACCTCCCGATTGCCAGGCAACCGCTCTACCCACTGAGCAATGCCGCCCCAATACATGAACTGAAGTTTAAGGAAATGCTTCACGGTGAAAGAATATGAGAGGAACACTTCTGGACTCTTGATTGAATGTATTTTGCCACAGCTCATAAGCATAAAGTGAAACTTAGCTAAATTTTTCTTTTGTAGTCACAACGATTTTGTTGCTAGGCAACATTGCGCCATGTTGCACAGTGAAGCCCTGCAACCATTGGAAGAAACGATTTCTTGCCGCTTTGTCACCTGTTGTTGCTGCCTGAGTGAGCAAAGTGTTTGACCTACAGAACAAGCTCGGATTTTCTGATTTTCAAATCTAGGGTGAACCATCAAATGGGTTGAAGGTTCACTATCCTTCATTCTAAAGTTGTGGAAAAAAGTTTTTCAAATAACTGGCAATTTGAGAAATTCAGTGGTAGGTCATCATGAAATTATCTCGCCAATGTAAAAAGAAAAAAAACATGTTTTTCAATTATTAAAAAAATAATCCTTACTCCTCCATTTAAAGATTAGGGCCCTAGATCCTTCAATAATTGTAAACCAATCTATCTACTGCCTTGCCTTTCAAAAAGCAAAGAATATTAGCATATTATTTATCAGATTGATACAGCTGATTAATCAAACACTGGAATGAGCACAATGCAGTATCTAATCAATATAGATTTTATTTAGAAATTACTGTACAAATTTGGCTGCATTTCAACCAATCTGCTTTGAACAAATTGAGAACACAATTGGAGTTTTTTTCAACTTTTTGAAAACATTAAACACAGGCAATCATGACTTTCTGTTTATTAAATTGTGCCCCAATTGGCTCAAAAACTACATTCTTAATAGAAATATTTGTAACAAGAACAAGAAAATAATATTTTTAACTGTACTGAACTATCAGGCCTCCTGTGACATAAACTTAGTCCTCTCCACTTAACATTAAAGGGCCAGTTAGGGTCAGACAAACTCGTGAATAGTTTTTCACATCTGTGCATGCAGTTTTAAGGTATGTTGAATGGTGAGATTAGCCTTTCTTTGCTAAACAGGTGAAGCTTAACCACTAACACATACACACACGCACACACACACACACACACGCGCGCTTAGTTTTTAGTTTTTTTTACTGCATAAACTGCATTGAGTTGCCTGCTGTGACTGTTGTAGGCTCTCTTTGTGCAACATTATAAAAAAGAATAAACAAAAAAAGAAATAAACCAATGAATCAATATAATTTTGCCTTTACGGTGAGTGCCCTCAAACTTCAGAACTCACTAACATTTGCCAATTCTGTCTCCCAAGACAGAACTGAAAGCTCAATTCGATAAATTCGTACTTAGAAGATTTACTATTACAACTATTCCTACTTGCAGATGTGCTCATTAGGGGTCGCTACAGCAGATCATCAATCTCCATCTCTTCCTGCCCTCTGGAGCCTCCTCCGTCACACGAGCCACCTGCATGTCCTCCCTCAGCACTTCCATTAACTTCCTCTTTGGTCTTCCTATTTTTCTCTTGCCCAGAAGCTCAATATTCAGCATCCCCCTCTCAGTATATCAACATATTTCCTCCAAACATGTCCAAACCATCTAAATCTTGCCTCTCTTGCTTTGTTTCCAAACCTTCTGACCTGACCCGTCCTTTTAATATACAAGTTCCCGATTCTGTCCTTTGTCACTCCCAATGCAAAATTGTACTTTGAAGATAACTAGATTTTTTTAAGACGGCAAAGCCATTTTCCAACTTTAAGTGGATCATCTTTAAGCAGTTCTACACATAAAAAATAAACAAAAACCTGAAATATATGCCTCTATTTCATCTAAAGATACCAGTCGTGGATTCTGTGAAAATATATTATTTTCAGTTCCTGTGAGAAGTGTGCTCACAGTGTGCTCTGATTGTACTGTGCCATCACATGTAGTCCCAAAAGGTTTATCACCAGGTATTTTTTCCAGTCACACACATCACATGCAAAACAAAAAAAAGATTTTGCCACACCCACTAGTAAAAGAAACAACCAACCCCTCCCACTCCTTCTTTCTTGTCTGCAGAGACAAGCCATACAGATTATCCTATTTATTGGGATTTTTTCGAGATAAGAGAGGTGAAAAATACATTTTAAGTGATCTTACTCTCTAAGGTGTTAGAACATTTCTTATTACTGCTACAAACCACTGTTCTAAAATGCATCCCTATTGTTAGGGTAATATTCCCATTTAATGTCTTATGTTACTAATAATGGATTGGAGTACAAACATTTCTGTAGTAGAAGTGTTTCCTTTATGATAGCAAACATTTCGTTTCATATATGTTAACATGTCTTTGTAAAATTTGCAGTTCTGTATGAGTTGCTATTGTTAACAGTGGTCATTTGTGTTGATTTAAAATGGCTTATTTGATAAATCTTGCACTGGTTACCTTTAAAGATACCTGAGTGTGTTCCTGGAGGTGTGGGTTTTGTAGGGCAGTGAACCTTCTCTCTGTTTTGACGAAGATATCGCTCTCTCAGACGGTATTTCTGCCCCACAGAGTCCTTTGTTTCTTCACAATCTGGCTGCTTCCCTCTGTGTTTGAAGTGACCTTCTCCTCTCCTAAAGAAATGGTTTGTAAATTAGATGACATTTTACTCGCGAACAGAAAACCGTATATTTTAATCTTGTGATCTGATGCTGTACACACCTTTCACAGGTGCAGCATTCACACATTTCATTGCCTTCACCAAAAAAGCTGGCACCATAGTAACACGTGATCTCCTCCCCAGGTGAGATAGGTCGGATCACCTCAACACAAGCGCCGTTCTTCTCACCAGGGACAAACTGGGGAGAAGGGGGGCAGAGCAAAACAATAAACTGTGATATTTTGTTGGCCTATGGGATATAGCAGCTAAAGCAGAAAGAGAAAACATAGTGAACGGGAACAACAAGATTTATTTCCGTACTTATTTATACAACAATAGATCAGAACAAGAGTATGAATACGAGATTAGCAAATATCACAGCATCTTGAAGTCAGTTACATGCCAAATCAAAATAATTCTCCAACCTCTAAAATAAAACTGATAAATCAATAGTGGTGATTACCTTGCAATTTGGTCTGCAGTCTTCAACCCAGTCAGGCAAGATGAGAAAGAGAGAGACTTTAAAAGTTTAGACATTCAAAAACACTCCGATGAATAAGAGCTACAGCACTTTGCTATTTTTCTAGCTTGTATATGGTTTATTTCCCAAAGACTCAAAGTCCAACTATTTAGATCAAAACTTTAGCAAAAAATGTCATTTATCAAAAACGTTTTGCTAAAATTAAAAATGAACTCAAAGGGAGCTTATTTTGACAACAAATTGCCTTTTTCAACAACTTTTATGGTATTTTCACCCTTTAAGTGAGAGGACAGCCAAGAGACAGGCTAAGGAGAATAAGAGTAAATATACCCCAGAATGCAGCAAATGTCCTGTGCCTGTATTCCAACTCCGGATGCTGCAATCAGACCTGGGCATACATGTTATGCACTTAACTTGCTGAGGCACCAGGACACCCCAACCCGCCCACAAATTACAAATTTGCCTCAGTGGGTTTTACAATAATATGACATTATGTCCATAGATCCTTGCATTGGATAAAGAATAACTCCTTTAAAAAGCCTTTAACAGGGGGAAAAGAAAATAGAAAGAAAGAAACATCATGGAGAGCAGAGGAGGGATCTCTCTCCCAAGACAGACAGACGTGCAATGTACACAATTTATTATTGACACACTTTGTAAAAAGTAGACTTCTTATATTTATTAGTAGTGATTCCTCATATGATAGAATGAATAATTAGATATATTAGATCCTTTTCCCCATATCAAGCACTATGCTTTTAAAAAAAAATCAAAACAGGTACCCAATACTAGCAGATGTCTGCACAAAGAGACTGCAATACAAGGAGAGAGCAGGAGTGACACATTGGCATTCAAGATAATTTTCAAGATGAGCACTTTGATAAACGTTAGGAACTAGCTTTCCTGGGTGATTAAACCCATGGACACAGGATTTTACACAATTCTACACTATCCTGTCTGCTGTTGACACATCTGTCTGCATCTAACTCTAGTTCCTTCAGCAAGAATGAGGAATGAATATCACAAACACTTAATCTTTTACACCCCTTTTTCATACATATAGGCAATTTTGATACTCAATCCTTCCTGTGTCCATGTCTTTTGAACTGTATAAGACAGCGCAAAGAGTCAAAGGAGAGTCGCACAAATATAAAAATGTGAATTCAATAATGAAATGGTTAGGACTAAACCTAGGATCCACTTGAAGTGAGACAAAAATGCTAACCATGAAGCCATTGCACTATGCCCATCCTATCCAGTGTTTCCTATTTGCTGATACCAGTTTGGTGGCTGACGCAAGTAAATTAATGGTCACAAAAGTTTATGTTTTTGTTTTATATTTTTTTTAAATGTTGCAATGCACAAAGTAAAAAACATTCAGAGCTTGCATATCTGCTTGGTACAACTCTCAAAAAAAGGCTTGTGGTCCAACAGGGATCAAAAGAGCATGTGAATTACAAAGACATTTAATTATAATCTTACTGGTGACCGCTCCAAAATATACTGAATTATAAGAAATATAAAATATGGGCCACTGGAGAAAAGCCCTTTTTAAATTATCAGTACATTGATACTTAAAACAAACAAAATCAAATAGAATCAGATCGAGGGATAAATCCGCTACAAAAACAAGTGAGCTAAAGCTTGCTTTGTATGCTTATTAAAGTATATAAAACCGCTTTAATTAAAGTTGAAATTACTTAATTTCTAAATCACTTTTGGTGATACAACATTGAAAAAAGTGGTCAAAACAAGATTCTGCCTGTTATGTTCAGCTTTGAGCATACTTAAAACAATATGAGAGAATCAAAAAAATGGAGGATTGTACAAACCCCAATTCCAATGAAGTTGGGATGTTGTGTAAAACGTAAATAAAAACAGAATACAATGATTTGCAAATCCTCTTCAACCTATATTCATTTGAATACACTACAAAGACAATATATTAAATTTTCAAACCGATAAACATTTTTATTTTGGGGGGAAATATTCAATCATTTTGAATTTAATGCCTGCAACACATTCTCAAAAAGCTGGGTCAGGGGCAACAAAAGACTGGGAAAGTTGAGGAGTGCTAAAAAAACCACAACACCTGTTTGGAACATTCCACAGGTAAACTGGTTAGCTGGAAACATGTGTGTCATGATTGAGTATAAAAGGAGCATCCCCAAAAGGCTCAGTCGTTCACAAGCAAAGATGAGGCCAGGTTCACCACTTTGTGTACAACTGTGTAAACAAATAGTCCAACAGTTTAAGAACGTTTCTCAACATCTAATTGCAAGGAATTTAGGGATTTCATTGTCTGCAGTCTATAATATTATAAAAAGATACATAGAATCTGGAGAAATCTTTGCACATAAGTGGCAAGGCTGAAAACCAACATTGAATGCCCGTGACCTTCGATCCCTCAGGCGGCACTGCATTAAAAACCAACATCATTCTGTCAAGGAAATTGCCACCTGGGCTCAGGAACACTTTGGAAAGCCATTGTCAGTTAACACAATTCGTCGTTACATCTGTAAGTGCAAGCAAAAACTCTACGCAGAGCGAAAGCCATATTTCAACAACACCCAGAAACGCCACCAGCTTCTATGGCCTGAGCTCATCTGAGATGGACTGGCACAAAGTGGAAAAGTGTTCTGTGGTCTGACGAGTCCATATTTCGAATTGTTTTTGGAAATCATGGACGTCGTGTCCTCGGGGCCACAGAAGAAAAGGACCATCTAGATTGTTTTCAGTGCAAAGTTCAAAAGCCAGCATCTGTGATGATATGGGGGGATGTTAGTGACCATGGCATGGGTAACTTGCACATCTATGAAGGTACCATTAACGCTGAAAGGTACAGAGAGGTTTTGGAGCAACATAGGCCGCCATCCAAGCGACGTCTTTTTTAGGGACGCCCCTTCTTATTTCAGTAGGACAATGCCAAGCCACATTCTGCATGTGTTACAACAGTGTGGATTCCTAGTAAAAGAGGGCCGGTACTATACTGGCCTGCCTGCAGCCGAGACTTGTCTCCAATTGAAAATGTGTGGCATATTATGAGACGCGAAATACAATGGAGACCCCGGACTGTTGAACAACTGAAGTCGTACATTAGGGAAGAATGGGAAAGAATTCCACCAACAAAGCTTCAACAAGTAGTATCATCAGTTCCCAAATGTTTATTGAGTGTTTTTAAAAGGAAAGGTGATGTAACACAGTGGATAACAGGCCCTTGTTCCCAGCTTCTTTGGAACATGTTGCAGGCATCAAATTCAAAATGAGTCAATATTTACAAAAAACAATCAAATTTATCAGTTTGAACATTAAATATCTTGTCTTTGTAATGTATTCAATTGAATATAGGCTTAAAATGATTTGCAAGTCACTGTAGTCTGTTTTCATCTACATTTTAAAAGTTTCAACTTCATTGGAATTGGGACTTGTATGATACATTCGTGTATCTGTGTGTTCTTAGACTAGAGAGTAAGGTGACTGATAACTGACTCACCATGGTTAATGAAAGCTGCAGGCCCCAACCAGAGTTGTGCACAACGCCTGCGTGTGGAGTACATCACACTGAAGTCATTAACTCCGGCCCGAAGAATGGCGCTGTCAGCAGGGCTCAGCTCTGCTACACAGCCCAGCAGAACTTCCACACGCTCACCCACAAACCTGTGATCAACAATTCAACTGTCAAGGGTCCTTTGTCAGTAATTTTCAGACTGGAGCATAGAAAACCTGTCTGTAGCATGGAATATCATATCCCTTTACCAGTGCCTTGTTGAGGTTATTTTTGCTCCGTTGGTCTCTGAGGAGTATCTGTCACAAGACTCTATTTTGACGCCGCTGTCCAATAGGAAGGCACTGAGGTAACGATACACCTGTGGACACCATGAATAGTTAAGACTAGGTGTTGTAACATTAGCCCACATAAACTTAAGAACCAGGATAATAAAGATTGTAAACAATGTAGGATATTGGGAACACATGAACAAAGTGTATTTAAATTCATGGGCTAGAAATTTCATTGACCTGGTAGAACTTAAGATTGCACAAGATTTTATCCACATTTTTGGCAACATAAATTCAATTTTAAGAGGAAAACTGAATTTTAAGAAACATCGTACTATTCACAAAAGTATGTGCAATTCAAATTTGGGATAAAATTGCAGGATAGTTTGGATGAAGACCTCAATGATAGCACTATTTTAAATCAATTCAAAAGAGGAACAAAATAATTATTTCAATGAAGTACAAGGATGAGGAGATTGTGTTTTCTCATGACCGTGACACCCATGGTAAATGCCATTATTGTTGTTATTAGAAAGCATTGGTATTGTGATTTATTTTTATTTTTATTAATTAGGTTTATTAATTGAGTATTAGAGGGGGCAGAAAATTATAGCAAATAATGTCTTGATGCATGCCCAATAATCCAGGTATATGAATCACAGAAGAGGTGAATCGGTTCAACTGAATCAGAAGTTTATTCAGAAACGTTTTGTCACTCAAACAGGTGACATCTTCAGTCTGAAGGTGACTGAAGATGTCACCGGTTTGAGTGAGGAAACGTTTCTGAATAAACTTCTGATCCAGTTGAACCGATTCACCTCTTTTAGTGATATAGCAAGTAATGTCTCCCTGCTCATTTCTGAACATATACATGTTTGATACTTTATTAAGAATTTTTTTGTTGAATTATGTTCAAAATAGACATATGAATTTGAATTTTTGGCGACACAAAAAAAGTTAAACCCACATGTTGTCTCAGCAGTTCCTGCCGATGGGTTCCCAACTCAGTGAAGTAGTCACCTGCCAGTTCCCCAACTGTCAGTGCTTCAAATGTTGCCTGGAAGTCATGCGTACGCTGGAATCGTAACAAAGTCTCTTTGAGGTTACCCCAACGACGGATCTCTGGAGGCGGACTATAAAGAACAAGAGAGCATAACCACACATGAAGTGAAACTTTACAGAGTATGCTATTTGAACCTGTATGCATTAGACCAAAGTGTATCCATCTCATAAATTTAATCTATAATTTCCAACGTGATTTTTAGAGACACTTTCCTGAAGACATTTTTTTTTTATAATGACAAAACCTCTCTCATTACAATTATTCAACCTTAATGAGAATATGTCTTTATACATGCTCAGATAATCCTTCCACCCATTCAATTGTCAACCGCTTACCCATAGTCGGGTCACAGAGTCTTGCCGGAGCCTATCCCAGCACTCATTGGGCAAATGCAGGTAAGCACCCTGGATAGGTCACCATTCCATTATAGGGCTGGCTTGAACAGCTAGGGGTTTAATGTCTTGCTCAAGCATACTTTGACATGCTTTCAGCAGGGGCCAGGGATCGAACCACCAACCATTTGATTACTAGGCGACTGCCCTACTTCCTGAGCTATGCTGCCCCTTGCACAATAACCCAGATAAGAAAATCACAGAAAGTAGTCAGCTCACATGAAAACAATGTATATTGAGAAAAATGTATCATTACTCATCTAAGTGACTTCTTCAGTCTCAACTGACTGCAAATGTCCCCACCTTTATATACAATACAGTGGCATAACAGCTCACATCAATGATTGGTTTCATATGCAAATTGCCATGACCAGTTACAATAGCAAATAGACAAACACTTCAAAAATGACAGAAAGAGAAACAACTTGACCATGTGGACGGCATTATTCAACATACACGAAGTGAAGTGGCTATATTATAGACGCAACGCAACACACACACACACACACACACACACACACACACACACACTCACACAATCAGAAGATTGCGTGCGGCATAGCTCAGGACATAAGGTGACGATAAGAGAATGGTGGTTCAATCCCTGACCCCTGAAGAAAGAGTGTTGAGGTATCCTTGAGCAAGACACTGAACGCCTAATTGCTCCCCAAGTGCTATGCAGTGGCTGTGTTCACTGCTACTATACATTAAGTTGGGGTAAACCCAGAAAACAAATTCCACCGGCCCTGGTCATGTGGCAAATAAAACAATCTGAGTCTATATTTTATGTACCAACACACCCAAACATAGACATACAAAACATCTTCAAGGAAACCACCAAGAGGGTAGAGAGCTCACCAAATAAGGAGTGATATAATCTAGTAATTCAAGTGATTTCTTTCAATCTTAGACGGTACTAGTTTTTTTTCCATTCTTCACACAGTCAAGTCTGGTCAATTTTATTTGTACAACCCAGAGAGGCCTATTTTACAAGTCAAAATTAGTACTCACATTGTGGGGATGGTATGGACTTAAATCGAGTCCTGGAGGATTAAGGCCGAATGCCCTTACTGACGCCCTGTATTAGGTTCAAACCCCTGCCTCTGGCTCATCAGTTCCGGAGGTGAATGCTCTAAGCACTGACCTACAATGGCCCAAATTATTTACATAGCCCATTGACACAAATGACACATAAGACTAGGCATAGATCATCCGTGGTAGTTCAGTGGTTAGCGTACTTGTTCGGAAACTGACAAGCCAGAGGCAGTGGGTTCAAATCCACCACAAGGTGTCAGGAAGGGCATCTGGCCTTATCCCCCAAGCTCCATCTAAGTCCGTGTCCACCCCCCATGAAATGGGAACTAATAATGACACACAAAACGGTCCTCTCTCTAAGATTAGACATATGTAGATGATGGATGATCAAATACTTGGCAATTGACAGTAGCATGAAGCAGGCTTGCACTGTCCAAGATTGAAAGAAATCATTTGTATTACTAGTATGTGTGTGTGTGTGTAATCTATCTATCTATCTATCTATCTATATATGTATATGTATATATATATATATATATATATATATATATATATATATATATATATATATATATATACACACAGATATATATATATACACACACATATACATTCA
>OMLC01055127.1:0-12989 GCA_900302585.1 Regalecus glesne
GTGTGAAATTGTGAGTCCACATATCTCTGCTTGTGTTGGGATGGACTATGTTGATGTGCAGAAATGTGGGAAAGTGAGATTTGGTGCCTTGTTTTCGAACATGGGAGTGGGATTGGATACACTTGCCTGTGTGCATGTGCAGATGTTTTAGTGTGGAGCTGGAGTGTGGAAGTTTCTGCACACATGTGCGTGTGTTTGTGGTTGTGTGTCACTTTGAATTGATTTTATGTGTGATGTGTTCCCCTTAGCTGTACCAATGCACTCGCAATTATAAGGTTTGCGGGAGATTAGCGCTCACATCGTTTCTTCCCTGCTGCTGGGTCAATCCACTTTATAGCCCTGACAAGAAGGAACGTTATGTCTTTATTGAAAACAAGGTTTTCATGCACTCGCTGTTTCCAAATCAATCCTAATGTAAGAGAAAAGACTTGTAGAGACAAACGCTATCAGTTTACACAGTTATCATAAGGACACTTGTTGTTTTTCTGAAGTACAAACTGGTTTACTACTTATTCTCATGGTTTCTGCATTCCTCTCCTCCCCGGTAACCATCAGTACAACTGGGACAATCCACCTGGAGGTTTTAGACAGAAGGGCAATGTGTGGGTAGTCTGTGTGGGGATCTTACCATACGGAAAACACCAAGTAAAACTCATAGTGCATGTGATGTAACTCGGCTCAGTGGGTAGAGCGGTCGGAAGGTTGCAGGTTCGAGCCCCACATCTGCAGAGAAGCCTGTTGAAGTGTCCTTGAGCAAGACACTGTTCCCCTAATTGCTCTGCCCTGTGATGAACTGGTGACCCCTTAAGAGTGCGTCCCCGCCTCTCGCCCAATGAGAATTGAGATAGGCTCCAGTTGGGATTAGCGGTTGACAATGGATGGATAGATGGATGGATGGATGTAATATAACTTGGTGAGTAAAGGTGGTTCTCAGTATCATAGCATGGGGTGCTAGCACCCAGGGCAAGGCAAGTATTGCACCCCCTAAAACACTGACAAATGTAAAATGTTACATGGCAACATTTATTTATTTATTTAAGATAAGATATTCCTTAATTAGTCCCACGGGGGGAAATTACGGTGTTACAGCAGAAAAGAGGAAAGCACAGTAAGAGAGGCATCAAATCTAGAACATAATATGAAACATCAATTTAAACAAGGGAGAAATATGAACACTATATACAGTATGATTCACCTCGGCATGTTAAAAAGCTGTGCAGTATTTTCGAACTTTGGGAGATTTTCCATGTGAGCACATGCTGTTTTTATTTATTACTACTTATTTTTCATTCGAAATTTAGAATTTTGAACTCAGGGCAACCACCCCTGTGGCCTCGCCCACGTTACACCACTGGTGATTCTGATTCTGATTATGAAACCAAAATGATTTAAGCAAGAGATGTACTGATTTTCTAATTCATCCAACACCCACCTGCTGTGCAGTAGTGTTTGGGGCACATGCAGCATAGTTTGTGATGGACCTTTTGCATGTAGATGTTGTTCTGGGCAATACAGTTGCACCAGGATTTTCTGCTTTTAAAGGCGATTACTAATGATTGTGAGGTGTCCAATTGTAGAGGATCAGTAACATAATTCATCATCATAAAGTGTATTCTAGTGACCATGACAGTCAAAACATCACCATCTAAAACTGAGTGTATTTTTCCTGTCCGCACTGTATATAGTGTTCACATTTCTCCCCTTGTTTAAATTGATGTTCCATATTATGCTTATGATTTGATCCCTCTCTGAGGGGCTTTCCACTTTGCTGCTGTAACACCGTAATTTCCCCCTGTGGGACTAATAAAGGAATATCTTATCTTGTCTTATCTTATCTTATAATACTGAGACCTTCTGCCCTTCGAGTAAATCAGATCCTCGATACATAACCCTAAACCACCAGTAAGTAGACAACACATTCTGTCACCAGCTGTAGGAATGATAGCATGGATCAGGTTTTATTTCGTAGAACGTTGGCCTACATGGCTCCATTGGTTAGCTGAGCTCATTTCAGTCCCACTTGGCCCAGATGTATGGTTGCATTAGGTTCACACCTCCCCCTCCTTCCCCAGCGTGCATGGTCACACCACAGCTGCTGACGTTGGTATGCTTGTATGTCTCAGCACATAAGTCTGTTCATGTTTCTGTCCTTGTGTATGTGTGTGCCAGTGCATGTTAGTTCACCGACATGGCTTTGAATCTATATGTGCCTTTCTTTTACCTCATGCGTGTGCACGTGGGAACATGCATTTGTGCTCTTCTATGTGTGTCTGTGTGATGTACTGGAGTTGACAGTAGCTGTAGCAGCAGGTTGTTCAGGGTTTGTGGGGGTCAGAGCTTGGCCGGACCTATGAATCAGCGCCGATGTCCCAAAGGGGTTTTAGTCAGGATGTGTTAACCTTTAGGATTTCTTAAATAGTACACCTGAATTTGAAAAATAGATTTCCTTCTCAGTCCCACAGGGGGAAAATTGGATTTTTCTGCATTTTAACCCATTTTATTGTATAGGAGCAGTGAGCTGCCACCATGTGGTGCTCAGGGAGCAGTTAGGGGTTCAGTGTTTTGCTCAAAGACACCTCGACATGCTTTCTGCAGGACCGGGGATCAAACCTGTGACCTTCTGATTACCAGATGACTGCTCTACCCACTGAGCTATGCCACTCCTATCTGATAGTTTGATATATGTGTGACTTGTATCTGCGGATTTGCGATTGTCTCTAATTTGAATCTGAGGTGAATCTTCCCAGTGTTTTTATCTTCAAGGCAAAGCTGTTACCTACATTGGTCCTGCTACCCGAGTAGTTGATGTTACCTCACCAGCTTGGTGCAGCAGCTTCAGATGCCTGAAAGTCAACAGTTTTTGATTCTATTTTTCAAAAACCCTTTTCACAACTCTAGGGGTGGCAGAGCTCGGTGGGTAGAGAGGTCGTCTGGCGATCAGAAGGTCGCAGGTTTGATCCCCAGTCCTGCAGAAAACATGTTGAGGTGTCCTTGAGCAAGACACTGAACCCCTAACTGCTCCTTGAGCACCATATGGTGGCAGCTCACTGCTCCTATATAATAGGACGGGTTAAAATGCAGACATGCTGATTTCCCCTTGTGGGACTGATAAGAGAATCTAAAAAAACATGATAAACAGGTTGATAGATATCAGACAAGCACATACAGGCTAAAACAGTTATCCTGGAGAGTTCAGTGACAGAGAAGAAGTGCAGACTGATAAATAGAAGGAGTGAATGTCAGAGAAATAACATGAGCACACAGAGGAAGACGAGACAGATAGACCCATGGTGGTCTAGTCTCAAAGCTGAGGTAGGGAGGCCTGTGACACATGTCATGATTAGCCCCCACATTGTGGGGCTGGACACAGACTTAGATGAAGCGTGGGGTATGGATGCTGGATGCTAGTTCCCAAATTATGCGCTGTACCACTCAGCTACCCCAGACCTCAGTCATAAAGCTAAGGGAGACAGGCACCATATTCAAATGGTCCACTAGAGCCCATAACACAAGTCCTGTCTGTTTTCTGTTACTCAGCTCCATGCTAATCGACTCATTAGGAACATCAGAGAAGGCTCTCAATAGAACTGTTTGCAGACACATTTTGACAGTGTCCTGGCCCTGCCTTACTGCGGAAGACAAAAACCCAAACACACATTCAGCCCCCTCTCAGGGGGTGGTGGTAGAAAAATACTGGGGAACATGACTATTGTCACAGTTTGAGGCCCCCCCCCTTTTTTTTGAAGACAAAAAAATAAAAAAATAAAAAATATCTCGTTCAGGAAATATAGCCCGTTATATATGTAGGACAGGACATAAGTATGTATGCACTCCTCATGTTAGGATGATTCATGAATGCAGATCCAGACTCATGACACACACTCGCTCTCACACTGTGTGCTCCAGCACACAGTCAAGGACTTGCAGAAAGTAAAATTAATGCATGTAGACTTTCTCTCTGTTTTCCCCACTTATGCTTCATCTTTGTTACACACACACACACACACACACACTTCTCCTTAGTCCATTATGAGCTTGTAGTGGCTTGCGTGACTCGCTGCAGGCTACATGGTACATTTGTTCTAGGTTCTCTGTGTATCCTAGCCCCACACACATGTGCACATGTATGTGTATGTGTGTGTGCGTGTGCGTGTGCGTGTGACTGTGAGATAGACCTTGAATGCATGTGTATGAGCTTCACAAAGCACTGGCTTGTTTCTAATGTCTACAAGTACCTCCTATGCATGCAAGTGTATTTGTGGGCAGTGCAGCAGTGATATTATATTTGACAGCATAAGTTTCCTTGGCTGTTGGTGTATGTCAGAATGCCCCGAATTCGCTATAGTTCTGCCACATTCGATGAATTTTCCTGGATCTGCTTTTTCGTGACCTTTTGTGCAATACGTGCACTGGATGTATGCACAGTGACTACATGTTAACATGGGAGGAGAGGCTGCTTGCAGTTCATTCAAAAAGTGTGTTTGTGAGCTGTTCGGATCTTTTTTTCATTTTGCCCTGTAGAAATTCTGTGTTTGTGTTTGTTTGTGTGTGTGTGTGGTGTGTGTGTGCGTGCGTGCGCGCATGCGCGTTTGTTCCATTTAAAGCAGCCGAGAACAGTAACGACTCATTTGTGCCTCTTACCCAGAAGGAGAAAAGGCGAGTTTTCTGTTGGCAAGTAACACGTCCTCAGAGAACGTGATCTGACATCTTTTACACACTCTCAGAGGTTAAGCACAGAGAGGAGACATGATGGAGAAAAATGCCACAACCGTCAACTCTAAGCAGGTCTGGACAGAGGTAGCAGAGGTGATGGTTAGCGATGGCTAACTAGAGGATGCTAGTGGAGCGCATTCATGTCAGCAGGTGTATGTTTTATGGCCTCCTGAACTCCATGCAAATGTTACCACTTGAAGACATTCTATAGAACGCATTCAGGTCAGGTAGGCATGTATCAGTACACGGAACAAACAAGCAATTCATAAGGAATGAATACAGCCTTTGTTGTTTATCTGTGAAGTGCAGCCAGAAGCCATTTTCCATCATTAGTTTGCTGTTCAGCAGTGTTGCCGTGGCCTGTTCCTGCCATCACATCCTCATAACATCTCTCTACAGTACATTTCCATTTCCATCACTTCCCCCATCCAGCCGTTACATCAGAAACCCAGTCTTTAAACTCTGCTGGCTTATCGCAGATGTTACACTGATACAGTTTGTTCATTGTTGGCTAGATCCACACGAGGATCCTCGTTTACCCGATTAGTGTTTTCAAAACACTGAGACATCAGAGATGATTCTCTGTCTGTGATGCATCGTCCAAGATATCCTCTCAAGGTAAATGTTGCGGTAAATGAGGCATCCGTTGCAAGGCACTACACTAGAAGGGTGCTATATGAGAACGAGTCCATTCGCCACTTGAGTCAAGTCCATTTATTTGTATAGGCCATTAACACAAATTTAAAAATGACCACAGTGAGCTTAACGCTACCTCAACCAGATGTTGTGTTAGTGTGAGATCAGTTGTTTGCTAGCTGTAAAGTTGTTTGTTACCATATCCTTTGCCTCATATCCACCAGGATTTTAGAACTTTATCTGTGACCTTGAATCGGATTGAGTATATGAATGGATGAAAAAGTTTTCAACAATTCATCGGCGGGCCTTTCAGACATCTTTAATTGGTCTTTTTTTGTACTTTTTGTTGTTCCGGAGGATTTTTCCAAATCTTGAAATGTGAACAGAGTGTCAAGGGAAAGAGCAATGGAGAAGTTGCATGAGAACAGATTACAAAGCAGATGTGAACCCTCAGCTTGACGTGTTCATAGCACCCTTTTTAGCCTGTCGTGCTGCAGAGCGCTCCGTGACTCCCTGGCTCCCTGCCAGGTCCCTTCAGCTACTGTATCCCCTTCTACATGGACCCTATCATCATATCCGTGATAGGAGAGGACGCACATTCAATCACAAAATCATTAAAGTGAGCCTGCATAAAAAGCTCATTCGATGAAAAACAAACGTACTTCATCCGAATTATTTCCCTCTTCGTTAAAATAATATATCTACTAAATATAAAGAAAACACATTGGACATACTCTGTTCATGGTCAGGAGTGAGCTGTTGACCAAAGCCACGGCTACTTACTGAGCTCAAGATCAGTTGAAGGAAACATGCCCACCACTTCCTCTGTCCTTAGTCCCCATACACAGGTTGATGTGAGGCATACATGGTAAAATGCTTTGAGTGATTACTAGACTAGAAAGCGTTATGTAAAAATAACTTCATTTGCCATTTTGTGGTGCAGGGCAAAGAGCCAATTCCAATGAAAAAAAGTCAATCCCTCCACACACTTATCACCTCTGCATTGATTTGTTAAAAAGAGTCAATGTCTCGGCCACAAGGAGCGTTCTCCAGACATATCAAGCATGAAGTGGCACATGATCACTTACATCAGCTTACTCAGTTAAGATTCACTTAACTGTCATAAAGGGCAATATCTAGAGTCACACATTCAACATGAGGGAATCCACATACATATCCATTTGATGTATAAATTAAATTAATTGAATAAATAGATTCCCTTATCAGTCCCACAAGGGGAAATTTGGATTTCTCTGCATTTTAACCCATCCTATTGTATAGGAGCAGTGAGCTGCCACCATATGGGGCTCAGGGAGCAGTTAGGGGTTCAGTGTCTTGCTCAGGGATATTAGAGAAAAAACATTTTTTCCAGGTTAGCGTTGTATATAGCACAGATCTACAGTATACTGAGGCCCCAGGGGGTCTTTTGACTTCAGATTCATCCATGTGCAAAATATAAATAATCCAAAACACATTTTCAGGAGGACGGGCCCACCTCCAAAAAAGGAAACCCCCCAAAAAAGATAATAGATGAGTGCATACATCCTATATCTGGTGTGTGTGGGGCGGGGGGGGGTTGTCAAATAAATCAAAATAATCAAATAGGAAATGGACAGGAAATGGACCAACTCTTGACAACCCCACAAAACAGCAAGAGTCAAAATAAGTCCATCTCTGTGTAAAATGATTTAAGAAAAAACAATTCATATGAAACACGCAGCTATTTTGGGGTTTGGCAGTAGCTTGGATTTGTTTCACGGGACTTTCTGTAGAAATAAAACCCCTAAGATTGAGGTCTTCATTCATTCCTGATGGTATGAGAGTCTCTAATTCAGTAATCCAAATGGGCTCAATTTTTCAGGAATCAATTTGTCTCCTCATCTGTAAATTTGAACACTCTTAATACCAGTATACCAGTATGAGGTTTGAGGGAGCTTTCATTTGTGCAAAACGAATAACTTACTGAACTCACACGTTAATTGTGCCTCTGTTATGAAATGGAAATGTAGAAGAGATGAGAGAGAAGAGCAGAGCACAGAGCTGCATTAACAAGCCTCTGGAGCCAACTGCAGAATAGAAGGTGCAGCTTAATCCTGAGGAGTGTGTCCTGGAGTCGTGTGCGTTTGATAAGAGCAAAGATGTCGCATAGATATCAGGGTTGTGTGGTGTGGTCCTGGGGACCACTCTTAGACCATCTGAGCTCCATGAGGAAGTAATCTGTGGTTCCAGACACTAGACACGCTTTCAGATTGATTGATTTTGGATGTGGGAATTGTTCTAATGTCTCACTCATCATTGAACCCTAATGGCTCAAAGGGGGGATGTAAGTGCTCTGAGTGCTCATTAAAGAGCAATACAATACATACGTATACATACTATGTCCATACTGTATGTTCAGTCTGCAGATATCTCCGTAACTTTAGCTCAAGATAAAGTTCAGCTTGGAGCTTATTGTCAGCCGAGCTAGTGTGCTCAAAGGATTTGTCTGGTTGTTCTGCTCGATGTGAAAACAGTGTGAAATGAACTGGAGGCAGAGCGGGAAAACCAATGTCATTATCTAGTAAGTGAACTAATGATAACAAATAGTAATGTCTGCATGAAGCTTTGCAACACATGAGTCACATGTTTAGTGTTGCACCCGTGGAAACATATAATGAGCTGACAAGAAAGCCATATTTGCATGAATAGAAGAGATACAATTGATTGTGTATTGGAGTTATTTACCATCACAAATAGTCTGATCAGTGGATTCAGTCAGGATCTATCAGAGAAGGTGTGTATATGCAAAACAGGTCCCCAATCTCAAGAATTTTATTTTCCTTGTTGTAATTATTGGGGGGCGGCATAGCTCAGTGGGTAGAGCAGTCGACTGGCAATCGGAAGGTCACAGGTTCGATCCCCGGTCCCGCAGAAAGCATGTCGAGGTGTCCTTGAGCAAGACACTGAACCCCTAACTGCTCCCTGAGCACCACATGTTGGCAGCTCACTGCTCCTATACAATAGGATGGGTTAAAATGCAGAGAAATCCATATTTCCCCTTGCGGGACTGAGAAGGGAATCTTTTCGATTCATCTTGCTCATACCCATACTTTCTATGCAACACTTCTATAATCTTGTTGTGTTACGTTTACTGAAACATCCATAAGAAACCCACATGTCCAAGATAAGACCTCCTCTGATCAGGTGTCTATCCAGTCAGATTCATATTTTCAGTCCTTGGATGATCTGAGTTCCCGGATGAATGATGCACCTCCTTTTCCAGGTCATTAGCAGACAGCATGATGCCCCTTCAGCGTCCTGCTCCAAATCGATTTGACGTGTAAAACTATAGCTGCTGATTTCCCCGAGGAGAGCAACCCAGACTATTATAGTGCTTTGTGGGAAGGGAGGAGGACAAATTGAAGGTGACATCATTGAAATGTGCTGACTAAGCAATTCTGGGTTGTGCCAACTCAGTGCCGTCGATATGATGGAAGTCTGTTTCACCACACAAAAATTACCCTCTGAAATGGTCCTTTCCTCTCAAACAAAATTAGGAAGAATATGCTACTTGGCTGAGGTATTTCTCCTGGGTTCAAGTGTAGTCCCACTTGCCCTGGGGATTGTCTAGAAATGAATACCAAGATATCTTAATGCATGCTCAATACTGGCAAATGGATTCATTTTTATATAGCACTTTAATAGTCTATTGACTTCTCAGATGCTTCTCAATATATGTCTCACATTTACCAAGCATGGGGTTAAGGCCGGATGCCCTTTTCCCCTGGTAAGGAAATCACAAGAAGCGTGAATCAGTTCATCGGGACACAAGGATTTATGAAAGAAACATTTCATCTCATCTTTAGTCTCAGCTGACTGCAGACATCCCCACTCTTATAAACAATACAGTTGCATATTAACCGAAACCAGCCATTGTTTCATTTGCACATTAGCGATTGACTGGAATTTCAATGGTAGTCTACTATTCACAGAGGATTGGGGAATAGTTACAATCACAGCATTGTATGATGGTGACAGATGCACTTCTAACACCCCCCCCCATTTGAGGTCGGTCTTCCCTCTGCATATAAATAGCCTCTTTGACCCCTTGTTCAGTCCAGCGTTCCAAAGATGAGGATGGTGAACATCATCATCTTGAATGAGTGTCCACTCGCCTGTAGGTGGGTGTAGACCGCAGAGTCCTGACCTGACGTGTTGGCTCTCCTATGTTGCGCCATCCTTTTAGCCAGCGTCTGTTTGGTCTCCCCGATGTACAAGTCACTGCAGTCCTGGCATTTAACAGCGTACACTACGTTACTCTGTTTGTGCCTGATCCCCAATTTCTGGTGAAAATGAGTTTTGGGGTTTGACAGTAACTAAGACCCCACATGTCAATACAGGAATGCTGTAATAAACTGTGATGTTTATTAGAGTGAGATGCCTGCAGTCAGGTTAGTTGAAGATTTCACTTGTATGAATGATGGAATGTTTCTTTCAATAAACCGTGTCCAAATGAACTGATTCAACTTTATATGTTAATGCCATAATGGTTTCAATGGGATGATGAATAGCCCAGATCATCCACTCCAGTGGCATGATGGGGAAAATGATGTTCTCAAGATAGCCCTTAACAGGGTAATTGAGATTAGATTGCATATTTTAAAGGAGTAGACAGGTCTTCATGCTACATGATAAAACCAGTCAATACAACAGAGCATAATTTGAAACGAGTAAGACACATTAACTCATTTAGCAGATGCATTTATTAAGGGACTCACAAGAGAGATGAAGAATAGGAGATGAGCACTATCAACATTAAATCATAATTCTATCATAGACCAGATTTTAATGTCATATCGAATACCTGCCATGTGCCATAGAACTGAATGTTAAAATCCCAAATAAACACTGAGTCACTTTTATTGGCTGGGTGCAGTTTTAACCCCCAAAAATAAGAAAATAAAAAGTGCTGCTCTCCAATTGAAGCCAGGTCTGATGTAATGGTTTATGGTTATGTGGCTATAGCCTGTGAATGCAGTTTACACATTTATATTTAAGACGTTCCTGCTAATCCTCTGTTAGAAGGAGGGAGAACCATCAGGGTGAGCGCTGCTCGCTCAGGTAATAGGGGGGAGCACGGTTCCATGAAGCTGGAATGGAGGAGAAGGATGAAGAGTTCAGGAATGGACTGGTAGTTGAGTAAGAACATGGGGAGGAGGGAAATGGTGGTGAGGAGTAAGAGGAGGACACTTGGAAATGGTTGTTCGTTTTACAGTGCAGGCCCACTGTGCACCTAATTTTATGTCTTGATGCATGCTCAATAATCCAGGTAGGGAAATCACAAAAGAGGTGAATTTGTTCAGCTGGATCAGAGGTTCATTTTGTTGTGTGGCATCACGGTACTGTTTATAAGGAGGGGGATGTTTGCCTTCAGCTTAGACTGAAGAAGTCACCTGGTGAGTGACAAAACGTTTCAAAAATGAACCTCTGATCCAGCTGAACAAATTCACCTCTTTTGTGATATACATTGATGTCTCTTTCCAGAAATCATGACCTGGTCATTCAAGACAGTTCACATACTGTTGGGTGTTATTGGGTCTAAGAAAGTAGTTCCTACTTGAAACTGCTCACATCAAGGTCTGACTTAGCTTGACTGTCATATTGCAAAACCAAATTCCTACAGAGATACCTTGCCAAGAAAAATGGCTGGTTTCAAGGTCCTTCACTCTTGAGCGTTTTCTAATTTTGAGTCTGGTTTTTGTGTGTTTGTGGGACTGCACTTACATGAGGGGCCTCTGGGTTGCGATGATGTAGTCCGGCTTGCCGTTCTTGTAGACGAGCCTAGCGTTGGCCTGGACCCACTTCCACTGGTTTTCTTTGGTGAGCAGCCTGAAAACGGTGAGCCCACTCTCTCCTGTCTTTATCACTGGAAGCAGAACACAAAAGGAAACATCTGAGCTGTGTCAGCCCTGCATACGTTCTGTCAGCCTTGCTGTCCAGACAGGCTCACAACAAGTTTGCTCGGTCACGCGTCTTCGTGAGACTAAGGCCCCGATGCTGAGTAATGAAGCGTCTGTGTGATTCATGTAGTAATGCCTGTTTCTTTCATGCTTCCATGTTGCCCAACAGGAGAACCTGCCTGCACACAAAAAAATCCAACAGTTTTTTTTAAACTGGCAGCATTGGCAGCCTGTTGAAATATATGTAAATAAATAAAGCCAATCAAACTTTCACCAATGAAAGTGACGCAAAAATCCCCGTGTCAATTCCATGTAAAGTGCATTGCATTTCAATGTAAAATAAGTCCCATCCATCCATCCATCCATCATCAACCGCTTATCCGAAGTCAGGTCACAGAGGTCATGCTGGAGCCTGTACCAAGCACTGGACAGGTCACTATTCCATCACAGGCCTTGAGCAGTTATGACATCAGTGTCTTGCTCAAGGAAACTTTGACGTGCTTTCCGCAGGGGGCTGGGGATCGAACCACCGATATTCCGACTGCTGGACTGACATCCTGAGCTATGCTGCCCCTAAAAATTGTCCCATGTAAATAAAGTTTCTTTGATTATTGGATTTGACTGAGCTTTTGTAAACAGTGTGACAGCTGGTGACCTATATCAGCAGTAGCCATATTTATTTCTATAGACAAATCTCTCTCATCCCCTGGCTGACAAAGACCCGTTAGCTTCGCTACCCTGTGATCTGTGAGGGCATTGTATGGTGAATGGGTTGACCATTAGCCACATAGCTGTTATGAAACCTCCTTTATTCTGTGTCAATTGGTGCAACGGTTCACTTTCCTCTCCTCCCTGCAAGCAAAGAGACTTTGGTACAATCTCAACCCTGATATGAGGGATTAAATAGAAATAACTCAAATATACGGACATGGGAAAATGATCCATGGCAGGATGCTAGTCTATGGGGCACCCAGTCTTAAAACCCTGGTCTCTAGTTGATGATGTAGAAGCATAATGCAGTGTTTTCACTTGTTTCCAATGGTTTCCCAATTTTTCCAGATTTTTTGTTTCTATATCAAAATTAGAAAATGTGAATTTATTATAAAGTATATATGTGTGTGTGTGTGTGTGTGTGTGTGTGTGTGTGTGTGTGTGTGTGTGTGTGTATGAATTATTATGATAGAAAATTATTTCGATAAGGCAGAAGAATATAGAAAACTTAAAAATATCCAGGAAACTGTACAACATGGAAATGTGTAAAATATCCAAATTTTTCCATTTTTTTTAACATATATAAAGACTATTTAGACTACATATTTAACAAGGATGGATGGGTTGAAGCAGCACACTACATCCAACATATCTCATCAGTCACATTCTCAACACCCAACTCAATTTGTGGGAACGTTAAGCGGTTGACGGCGGGTGGATGGACGACAGTGGGAAGTGGAGCATCCTCGCTGACATGAGCAAGCGACAGTTCATTGGCTGGTCATCCCTCTAACCATGAACACAGCCATCCTAATGCAGTCAGACCACATTATAGTGAAGTCTTTGCCAAAGTGCCGCATATTCCAGTGATGGCATAGACTCTGAAGGGGGGGCAGCATTATGCAGTGTTAGTATGTGCATGTGTATATGTGTGCTTGTATGTGTGTGTGTGTGTGTGTGTGTGTGTGTGTGTGTGTGTGTGTGCGTGTT
>OMLC01055127.1:13009-27400 GCA_900302585.1 Regalecus glesne
GTGTGTTGGGCAAACACCTATGGAGAGTGCGAGTGCTTGTTCTGTGTTTGTGGCTGTTTATGGACATGGGATGTATCTGTCTGTGAATGTAATCACATCTCCGTATGCATGGTTGCACAGATCTGCCCGTGTGTGTGTGTGTGTGTGTGTGTTTGTGTGTGCGGTGAGATCTGGTGATGCCGGTGTTATGACGAAAGAGGTCATGCAGTACACATGCTAAGTAGGACACTCATCCTCAGCCCGACTGTTCATCTGCCTCCATTAACACACACACACACATGGTTGTGTTTGTTTGTTTTGTTTGTGGTGTCTGTCATTGACATCCTGTTGAGATGAAATACAAGAAAGCGGTTGACAGATGTTATTACACTCAGATCTGGAGGAGTTTACTGGAGCATCCCTGGCTGACCCAGCGTGATTCTGAACCTAAACAGTTCTGTTCAGATACTTTCAACACCAAACAGCAGGGGTACGAGAAGAGTATTTGTAACCGGTGAGCTGCCCGTCTGAGCGTGGGATGAATCCTATAGGAAAACCTGATTGTTGGAATTGAATGAGCCATACAGCCCTCCCCCATCCCCAGAGACAGAGGAACAGCTCTCAAGTGGGGCGAGCGGGCAAGCGGTTGTACGCGACCTCTCCGACTATGAATGTATGACACTGTATGGATGTAAAGCAGAATGGTGGTGCTAAAGCGGCCTTTCCAGATCAACCAGGATTAAGAAAAACCCCAAAAGAAACAGTAGAAGAAGAAGCTTAATTCATGTCATTGTACATGCATACAATGAAATGTGCTATCTGCACGGAAAGACTTGGGATGGATGGGAGTCAAACTGCAGACCTTCTTACTGTGAGGCAACAAAGCCAACCGCTGTCCCGCCCAGGTCTGTCCTCTGGTACAAAAAAAGACACAAATGGCAAACATCCTTATACAGCACTTTTCTATTCTAGCAACCGCTCAAAGCACTTTCTAACATATGCCTCACCACTACTGAGCATGGGAGATTATGGCCAGATGCCCTTTTCCTGACACCCCCGTGGTGGAACCAAACCTGCAACGCTCGACTAGGAGGCACGTGCACACAAACTGTTCCAATCAAAGTTAAATATGCACTGATTGGAGTGCAGTGGCGGTGCCAAACAATTACTATGTGAAGAGGGGGGCAGGCGGAGACCCTTACTCACATCGGGGTGGCAGAGAGACTGAAGTCTTGTTAGCTTTGTTTTCCCTGCGTGGGAAATCTCTGCAGGCCAAATAGTCAATTTTTTGGGTCATTCACTCTCATCAAGAGTGACAACAGTGACTGCTCAGTGCACCACTAGGGCTCGTGTATAACAGGCTTTTTTATGTAACCCTCCACTGGAGAAGGAGAAAAAAAATCTGGAGCGCCTGTTGAAGTTATGGTTTGTTTTAATTGGTGACGAAGCTCATAAGATTATTACAATTTAAATTACATAAGATGATTACAAGTAAGACGCTTATGTCAAACAAACTTACAAAAGTCGTGCTCTGCGCTCGCTGTTGTGATTTAAGGCAAAACAAATTCATCTGAGTCGAGGGATTTGGCTCGTCCAAGTGCACGGCTTGCCCGAAACTGTCATTGTCTGTGGTTGATCTCAAGCACGTTTCCACTGAAACTGGGTACTGAAAAGCTCCTTTCACATGGGGATTTGCTCGCAGGTGTAACGACTGACTGCTGTTCTACCTGGTGTGAGGAGGTCACCAAAAGCCTCATGATATGGCTCAGTGAATTTCATGAGGTCGACTGCCAGAAGGTTTCTCCATGCCTACATGGATGTTCTTCTCTGGAGTTCTTCCCAACTGGCTTAATTCATGTCTGGGGTCTTCAATGTTGCATTAATGAATAGATGCAGGAGAGAACAGAGGTTCCTAGTCACAAAATGTAGCCTTTGAGGTTTGAATACTCTTCATTACTCTTCAGTTTGGCTTAGGGGACCCTCTGATGATCTCCGTGAGCATATTATCAAGGATATCCCTGTAATACAGGCGTCATTGTTCTGCTCAGGACCCCCCACCTAATTGCGACCTCACACAATGTCCATCCAGCCTGCAGGCTCTGAGTCAACATAGCATTGTTCAGCAGTATGTATGTACCACTTGTTTTTTCCAGCGCTCTTCAAAGCAGGTCTCGTCCCTATGGTCACCTCTATTTGTTAAACGCTTCACTGGGATTACGTTGCAGAGACGTCTCTCGTCAGGCTCCAGGCAGCGGGTTGTTGCTGGCTGGAAGAACGCCGAGCGAAATACATGGTCGCATGTGATTGAATTGGGGGTAGCTGCGCTGTTAAAATGCGTCCATACGGAAATGACGGTTGGAAAGAAATAGTTCTGCAAAAAAAGTTCAGTTCCTCCCTCTGGTCCACTATGAACCAGTGGGAGGTGGAACTTACTGCGGATGTGATTCTCAGCACAGTACAGCATGTCGGCGGCGTGGATGAACTGGTAGCCTGAGCCCCTGACTCTCAGCTCTGCCTCGGTATAACCCAGCACAAGTTTACCCCTGCAGAGCCAGAGAGGTTGGCATTAAAAACAACCCCGAGCACAGAACATTAGAATGAAGTAACTATAACATTATGGTCATGACATTATCAGTCAATATCCACATTGCCTCTATTACTGTATGACACTACTTTCTGACCCTGGTCAGGCATGAGCTCAGGCTCAGAGTTGCTTACTTTGCATCGCAGGCCATAGGGGTGAAGTCCAACTTGTGTTTGGTTCTAAAGATCATGTTCCTGGTCCGGATCTCCAGGATGGCAGGCGGCTGGAGCGGTGTGGCAATGGCGAACAGGGCCAGCTGGGGCCGGGTGGTGCTCCCGTCTCGGGCACCCTGCCTCTGCTGGCTAGTTTGACCATGGAGGAACTTCAGTCTGCCCTGGAGGTTCATAGCCTGGTAGGGTGGAGATACGTGTGTGTGAGGTGGGGTAGTGTTGGATAATGAGGGGAGACATAACATGCAACACCCTCAGCAGCCCGCTCACCACACATCATCTTGAGGTGGAGGAATCACTGAGCCAATTACACAAGGGGGTGATTAGGTGGCCAGATGGAGATTCAGGTTAAGAATTACACCAGGACACTGTGGGACCCCTACTCTTTATGATAAGAGCCATGGGGTCTTTAATGACCATAGTGAGTGAGGACCTGAGGTTAACATCTAATCCAGAGGAGAGCATCTCCAATTGCACTGGGGTTTTCATTAGGCCCAGTGGGAAGACTGCCCCCTACTGGCCCACCAGCACCACTTCCAGCAGCAACTCACTTTCCCAAGGTCTCCCATCCAAGTACTAACCAAACCCACACTTGCTTAGCTTCCGTCACGCAGCAGAACCAGGGCACATGTTGGTATGGTTCTGGCTTATCCCAGTAAAACTCTAGCTGTTGACACGTTATAATGGCTGTAAATAATGATTAGCATATGAGTAATTGGGCATTTTAAGGCTCTTACAACACACTTGACAAGATTAACAAACACTTATAGACATAAACAAGCGCCTTAGAATTCTAAATGATTGTTAATAATAGCATTAGAAGCCTGGAGGTTGAGTTTAGGTACTGAGTTCCAGAAACAGTTACAGCAAATATCTTGTTTGGCAGAATCTGGTGAGTGCTGTGAGTAAGAGGTTATAACAATACAGAATTTAAAATCCATAGCTCAGTTCTACCACATCTCAAGCCCAAATGTTGTGTCAGATATAAAGGATGCTGCACAGACGGGGCAACGTGAACTCCGAGTAAACACTGAGGAGGATAAACGAGATGTAACCTGCTGGACTGTTGCACATATAGACAGCAACTCCTTGTGTTACTGGCTTGTGTTGGTTTGACCAGTGCCTGTTGGGCTCAGTAGGAAAAACAAACGGCCTTCCACAGCATCTTCTCTCCATTTAGACTCATCTCTGGGTCTAAACTTCTCTCGGTTTCAGGTCGGCTGCTCTCTCCGAGCCGATCACTGCGTCCTGTCCGGCTGTCACTCCCAATCAGTCTCATTTACCTCTGGGCTTCCTACAGGGAGCATTTCTGCTGCATGCGGTGAACAGAGGGGAGAGAGAACTTCCCTCTGGCCACTTCCCTTTGCTCATTATCATGGATCCCCATACTACTTTTTTTTAAATAACCGTGGCTTCAGATATGGCCTTGGGGCCCCCAGGGGCAGTTTTGACTCAGGTTCGTGTAAAAGGACATTGGACTGGGAGCACCACTGGGTGACTTTGTGCTGGCTCAGTGATGGATAATGGCATCTTTTGTCGCATCTCTCTGCAGTTTGGAATACTGGGTATGGCCCTGATGGATGTGGAGCACGCAGGTACCAAAGGTGAAATCCCCTTTGAGTTGATGGTACATTGTTTTATATATATACATACATACATGATCCAATAATTCAAGTGATTTACATCTTGTGCAGAACAAGCTTGTTTCATGCTTCACGCTATCCTCGCTGCCAAGACATATACATATTCAAAGTTTCTCATGTGCTTGTCACAACACGATGAGAAGCGATGCAGAACAGAAACCCATCTCCAACAAAGGATTACCTCCATACAGAGCTTGTATCTTCACACCCGAAGTGCTTCACAGAGAAGGACGGAGACACACCTAAATAACCGTCAACATCATCCTGCAGCTGACGATTGGGAGAAGCATGAAACAGGCTTGTACTGCCCAAGATTGAAGAAATCCCTTGAATTACTTTGGTGAAAACTGGAGGGGTCTGTCACTGTCATACTGCCATGCAAATGTGCATTTGTGGTAACAGCAATGGTCCATTGACTACTGCTGTTATTCACTGAATACTCAAGGATGTGCAGTCAAACACTCTTATCCATGTGTGGAAAAGGAGGTTTTCCTGAAGGAGATTCCTTCCTGGCAACTAGTAAAGTGGGTCAAGGGTTGGGATCACGACGTTAGCTGACCATTTGTGACGCATGCTGAATGACACCATACGCATGCACAAACATGTAGGTTGTTTAAATGTTTTGGCTTGTTTAGGTTGCACAGGTCCAACTTGAAATTAAAACCAGAAGTAGAACCTTTGTAATTCTCTGACCTAACAGACTGGTTCATACAGTCCTGAAGCATACATGGATGAACCATCCATCTGTAGCTTATAGGATCTATGTGGCACACAACATTCACACTGGTGTTGATATGGATACCACTCTTTCATACCGCCTGATGGTGTACGAAATTGGCATCCAGGTGGAAACTAACGTCACACTCATACCTCCTGTGCCTCCCTGCTACGACTAATCCTTTTTTTGGACTTATCTAAACCTGTGCTGTCACCAGGCTTGGCATACAGCACAGGGAGCTTGCATACCAGGGTGTCCTGTGCAGAGTTAGAACTCTATTTTAACAATCTAAGCACACAATCTGCATTTAGGGCATGCCCAAATCCACTTCTGCCAGTTTAACAGAGGATAATCTGGGAGCCAAGTGAGGCACGTGGTCCAAAAGAGGTGACACTGAGTCTCTTTATTAAGTATAGGTGGGCCTTGGCCTTATCATCATATAAACCACTCGTTTCGCCTCCAATCTCCTGTAAAAGCCGGGTGTGCTTGCACAATGGGGGATTGCTAACAAGATGGCAGACATGCCAGAGCATCAATCAAAGATGAACAACTTGCACTCACATACTTTAAAATTTCAAATATTAATATCAATAACCAAAAATAATTTTACAGTTGGAATTACAACAGAGTATAAGATATTGTAATAGCAATATGCAAAATCAATATGTTAATCTTCAATCATAGTTTTGCAGCATTAACCTAGGTTGACATTTTTCCTTAAAATGACGGTCATCTGTCCATCCATCCATCCATCCATTGACAACTGTTTATTTAAAATCCGGTTGCAGAGTCATGCTGAAGCTTATCCCAGTACTCATTGGGTGAAAGGTGGGGGAAACACTCTGGACCAGTTACTACTTACATACATAAAGTGTGGGTCAATAGAGGACAACACTAGATGTAAGATAATGGGGGACACAGAGAAATACCCATAAGGAGCACAAACACATCTCCAAAGAGATAAGCCAGGCCCTTACCCCGGTGGCACATGCCCCACAGCCAGCTCCCAGGCACAGATGCAGAGCTGCTCTGCCTTATTTTTGTATTCTTGTTGATATTACCAACTAGTGGCAGTTTTCAAACTATTACATGTGTCCACCTTGATTGTGTCAGTGCCTGAGACCCACCTCAAACTGTGTCACATAGAGACAAACCTCGGCTCAGACGTCAAATACTACCATGCCATTTAGAAACATGACAACCAACTGCAGAGGGCTTTAAAAAAAACCTGAAACCCTCTCTTTCCTCATCTGCTCTGCCTGTCCCTCCCACACTAGTGGCTGGGTGTCCAGAGGCCCTCGGCAAACAGTGGTTAATTGACTCTAGGGGGGCTTAGGGCCCATGGCGGTGATGTCAGGAGTCTAACCCTGAATAGCAGGGGGGATTATGGCGACAAAGCCACGGCGAGCGGTAGTGAGAGACAGACCTCAGCTTACCACTCACGCAAACAGGGCGACAGGGTGGGCCGGGGCTGGGAGAGACTGAGAGAGACAGCCTTCCTCCGGCAAGGCCGATGGCCTAATCCTTGCTTTAGTGCCTTCGAGCAAGATGCTTAAACCTAGAATCTAAAATTTTAAAATGAGTTAGTTCATCTCTCTGAACCAAGGGGTCAGGTTACATAATGCTTGTGGGCTGTCCTTCCAGCTACTCTCCATACACAGCAGTTGAGATTTCTGTGCAGCAGCCAAGATATCCCTGCTCAACACACTCCTGGATATGCATACACACAACACCACGTCAGACAGTGACCTACCAGGAAGCCAGAGGAGTTGTCCAATAGGCAGCGGAAACGGCAGACAAAGCTTCTCTCCAGGAAGGAAGAGTTCTCCGGGGGCAGCTGATCGGGGTCATAGATAACCAGAGAGGTTGACGCTGGCTGCCCATCTGAGGAATTAACATGATTTTTTTAATCACATTACCTCTGATGCCATGATAAAACTTCCATACAACAGTATGTGGTGTGCTATGAATCACAGAAAAGCACACAAGAAAATACCTTCTTTTGCATGTCCAACCCTCATGCTGCTTCCACATAGTAACCCCACCCAGCTGCTACTATGAGCAGCATAAAACAAACACTTTTCTGTTTGTATGTGTGCATGCATGCCATTACTGTGTATGTGCACATCTGTGAACAACATTACTGTCTATGCATATGTGTGTATCTTATGACTCTGTGTGTTTGTTTCTCTATGTGTGCAATATAACATTTAGCCTCTATCAGGGAACTCTTGCAAAAGGTCAGCTCATTTCCCCTCACTGTCCTGAGCTCAGCAGGAATGAAATGTATTCTCTGTGCATAAAGGTTGAAGGATGGCCAACCATAGAAGCCATGCTGGGCTGGATTTGAGCTCAGCACTGATGCTGTAGCATCCAGTTCACACATCAACCTCTTGTTGGTCAATACACCATGCAGTTGTGTTTTCTGTTGTGGGTAGCAAAGTGCCACGAGGCACACCGATCAATAAATCTATCACTGCATAATCTGCCTGGCTGTTTGTCCACATACATATTCAGAAAAATATGTATGGCTGCATTTCTCAATCTATGTCCATCAATCTATCCGTCTATCTCCCTTCCTGTCCATCCATCAATCCAGATAACCATACATGCATTCCTCTCAACATGCTGTGGAGAGGTTTGATATTGTCTGTTTGAAACCTTCGTTTTACTAACACTGCTGACCCTTGGTCAGGTCTCTCCTAAAATAGACTGTGAATGTGTCTTCCTGCTCAAAAGTCTGAATAAAGTGAAATTAAAAGAATTTATTCATGCAGCTATCGCATTCATGTATATCTTTCCATCAATCTCCATCATCCATCACTGGATGATGTACACAATAGGTAGGAGACGGACCTGCTGGTTTCTCTGTGGTGGCATCAACCCCGGTGCCAGGGGGTGGGTTGAGAGCCCAGTGGAGGTTCCTCCTGAACTCGTGCTGGTCCTCCGTGTGGATCAAATCAAAGACACTCTGGTGCATCACGTCTGTCTGCAGTCAAACACAAAGTGAGAAAGAAACGTTAGTCATCATTTGGTTTCAGAGACATCTGAATCAGAAGCTTTATTCATGTGTCATTCTACATACATACAACCAAATGTGTTCTCTGCATTTAACTCATCCTGTTGTGTAGGAGCAGTGAGCAGCTGCAGCACTCAGGGACCAAGTCCAGTTATTTTTCCTATTGCTGCTCGGGGCCACGGGCAGGAGTGTTAAAATCATGTCATCCTGATTGAATTCTGTGACCTGTTTACAGTGTTTGATAGAATATACATGCACGCCACATGCCCAAGTCTCAGGAAAACCTCTACAGTTGATGCAGACCTTCACTGTCTGTGTAGTCAATATTCTGATGTTAATCTAATGAAGATAATATTCTGTTAAGATACGATAATGCACATAAACATGTGTTTTTTGAGGCTTTGCCTTCTTTGCCCCCTACAACAACTGTCTACTGTCACTAGTGGTGGACTACTATCCACCATTTCTGCTACTGGGGATGAATACTGAGCAAAACAGAAGCACCATCATCCCCCTTGTGTGGCTACACAATGGTTGACATACATCCTTTGTGCCATGGACATAGAGTGTTCATTTTCCTGTGACACAGAACTGCATAAATGGTAAATGGACTCATTTTTATACAGCGCTTTTCTAGTCTAGTGACCACTCAAAGCACTTTAAAACGTATGTCGAACATTCACCAAGCATGGGGGACTAGAGGCAGATGCCCTTTCCTGACACCCTGTGGTGGGATTGAACCTGCAACACCTGACTTGTAGGCATGCACTATGCAACTACCTCCAGATTGCATAGTGAAAGTGAGGCTTATTGGGACCAAAGGTAAATGCCTATGGTGTCATAGTTCTACAGCCATTACTCTGTGCAACCAACATTTACTTTACGATGACAAGTTAAAGCAAATAAAAACTTGTCTCCTGTCACTGTAAATATGACTCAGACTTCAACAAGTCTTCTCTCCCATCATCTCTGTTTTGCTGGATGCCCGGGGGTGAATGTCACTCATCTCAGAGAACCGACTCTGGGACAACTTCAGTTTAATTGTACCAACAGCGCACACCATGCAGAGTGTGGCACTGCGACTCAAATGCATTCTGCATAACATCATGTCTGCAGGCAAAGAACCCCGACAACAACACACACCAGCAAACGCATGCACCCCTCCAATGCATGCCTGCAGCTGCAATGTATCAGAATAATCTGTTTGATTAATAAGTTATCATTAGAGAAGGGCCTCTGCTGTTTTGGGAGAGAAAAATATCCACATTGAGCACAAGGTGGTTAGTTGAATGTTCCCAAGTGCACCTTCAATGGCATTGGTAATCTATTTCCTGTGACATTAGTATTAACACTTCCTGTGGTGTTAGTAGTGCTCTTCCTGTGGTGTTGCATCATTGCCAAATGGGAACGGAGGACTCACTGAATGAACAGCAGTGAGTCCGGGCCCTCCTAAAACTGTCTGAACCATGTCTGAAATAGATTTCAAGACCCTAAATCAACCTTGAGGGGTGCATTTGATAGCGTTTACCTTGAGGGGAAGCCAAAAGAATTCAAGTGTCACTCTGTGCTTGTATCAAACGCCTGAAACCAGGCCATGTACCCCTTTGCCCACTATCTTTTGTCGAGACACAGTATGACTTGGCACCGGACCAGAACCCAGCCACCGCCACAGTCTGAATTGTGTGACTGGGGTCGCTGAGAGGTCACCTAGGGCGCATTTCAACAGTGTACGGCTACTTAGGTCTTTAGGCATGTAATATTATATGTAACATTATATTTTCCATACTTTACAATAATTTACTATTGTTTGAATCACAGCCACGGACAGAAATTCTATTTGAAATCTCAAGACTCTAGATGGCCAAATATTCTACATGTAGCTATAAGAGGTAATTGATTATTGATGATATACACAAGTCTGTCCACAGCTATTCTGGCATTGTACTGGACCAACCAGCTTAATATGTTTGTGCACAGCGTTGAGTGTACGATGAAGACACTCTCGTGGTTGCAGTGATTCAAAACCTGAGGAAAACATTAGTTCCAACTGCCTCTGCTCCCTCTCTATGTTCACTCTCTAGCTCGCTCGACCACCTCTTCTCTCTCAGACGAGTCTGAAGCCAGGGCGGAGCTGAGTGGGGCTTTCCGTAGCATCAGGTAAGGCAGAGCTACTAGACTGTGACTAAAATGGTTGCATAGCAAACATTTTCTTTTTGGAAAGTGCAAGTTCATATTAGACTCAGGTGCATTCGTGCGAGGGTCTGTCTAGGAAACTGCTCACCCATAGACTGAGAGGCCAGACGATTCTGTAGGTATATTTTTAACTTGAGAACTGCACGCGAAAACTTTTTTTTTTTCCATAGTTTCCATTAAATCGATGATAAGGAATACTCATGTTCCAATCCTCTAGCATGGCATCAGTATACATTTAGGTTCGTTTGGTAGAAGCAATACGACGGCCTTCAAGTGGACATGAGTGCTCGAAGATGTTGTTTAGGGGGCGGCATAGCTCAGTGGGTAGAGCGGTCGTCTGGCAATCGGAAGGTTGCAGGATCAATGCCTAGTCGTGCATACAGCGTGTCGAGGTGTCCTTGAGCAAGACACTTAACCCCTAACTTCTCCCCGAGCACCACATGTTGGCAGCTCACTGCTCTGATACAATAGGTTGGGTCAAAAATGTAGAGAAATCCAAATTTCCCCTTGCAGGACTGATAAGGGAATCATTATTATTATCATTATTGCACCCTGCTGGGACCAATCCCACGCATAAGTTTGCAGTTTGGGTGTGGGGGAACGTGTTTATATGTTAATTTGTACACTAAGGAAGCATATGCTGAATGTGTTTAACATGTACACATGAGTAGGTTAGAGAGAGGAAAAGCTCAACCAAAAGAAACAGTCAATTACAAAGGCAGATGGAAGATAGAGAAAGATGAGCAGAGAGAGCAGTGACTATGAGAGAGAGAGAGCGAGAGAGAGAGAGAGAGCGAGAGCGAGAGCGAGAGAGAGAGAGAGAGAGAAAGAGAGAGAGAGAGAGACTTTGGATAAATTCATAATCACATTCTAGAAATGGGATTATAGAGGAGCGAGGGGGTGATTTGCTGTGAAAGCCAATTGGATTAAATCTCCCTATATCCATATGCGTGTCTGTTTCTGTTCTTCATGAGGGCCTGTGGAGTCGTGGTTGTTCCTGCTGTTTGGTGCCAACTCCCCCATTAGCACTGCCAGCAGACCCTATCTGGACCTCCTGCCTCGACTAAGGGCCTCAAACCTGCCCTGGTCAGAAACTAACACTCCATAATCCAAAACATATTGCGGGGTCTAACACTGCGGTAGCTAGATGACACAGTCTTAGGGGTTTTTGAAGGGCTTCAGCCGAATAACCTATATAATAATTGCTCTCTTATCAGTCCCAAAAGGGGAAATTTACAATTCTCTGCATTTGACCCATCATATTGTATAGGAGCAGTGGGCAACCACCAAGTGGTGCCCGGTGAGCCGTTAGGGGTTCAGTGTCTTCATCAAGGACACCTCGAGATGCTTTTGCAGGACAGAGGATCGAACTTGCAACCTTCTGATTGCCAGACAACTCCTCTATCCGCTGAGCTATGCTACCCCATATCTATTGTTGAGTTTCGAGTTGAGTTAAGTTTTGTAGAATATCATATGATAGTTGAACCCAGGTTGGACAGTTTGGTGACAAAGCAAGAGAGGCCAGACTCAGATGGTCTGGACATGTGTGGAGGAGAGATGCTGCTATACTGGGAGAAGAATGCTGAATATGGAGCTGCCAGGCAAGAGGAGAAGAGGAAGACCAAAGAGGAGGTTTATGATGTGGTGAGGGAGGACATGCAGGTGGCTGGTGTGACAGAGGAAGATGTAGAGGACAGGAAGAGATGGAGATGATGATCTGCTGTGGAGACCCCTGATGAGGGCACCCAGGAGTAGTAGTAGTAGTAGTAGTAGTAGTGGTAGTAGCAGTTGTAGTAGTAGTGGTAGTGGTAGTAGTAGTAGTAGTAGTAGTAGTGGTAGTAGTAGTAGTAGTGGTAGTAGCAGTTGTAGTAGTAGTAGTAGTGGTAGTAGTGGTAGTAGTAGTAGTAGTAGTGGTAGTAGTAGTGGTAGTAGTAGTAGTAGTAGTAGTGGTAGTAGCAGTTGTAGTAGTAGTAGTAGTGGTAGTAGCAGTTGTAGTAGTAGGAGTAGTGGTAATAGTAATAGTAGATGTTCAGAGCAAATATCAAAGTGTTACGAACTTGATGACAGTGGTGGAGAGTCGAGATTGAAGAATTTACTGTGCGAGCACATAGAGATTGCGGTCATGTCCGCCTCAAATGGTGCATACTGTGAATAGAAAGACAAAGAGTTGAGAAATATGAACTATTAGCAATGAAATAGTACAGTCTGAACTAGGGTGTGACGGGGTGCTTTTGTGATGGGGTTAGTCCCCACGTTGTGGGGATGGACACAGACATAGATGAACCTTGGGGGATTAAGGGTGGATGCCCTTCTTTGACACCCTGTAATGGATTCCAAACTGCGGCCTCTAGCTTGTCAGTTCCCAAGGCCTGTGCACTCTACCCACTAAGGTACCACGGCCCCTCAATTAAAAAGTCCAGTAAAAGCAACTAAATAAATTATAAGTGATATAAAAAGTACAGTCACGGATAAAATACAACAGACGGGGTGCACAAAACAGGGGTCCGATGGACAGATGGATTGGCTTAAAGTGACATGTGAGGAAATGTTGCACATAACCAGTGATGTCATCACCTCATTCTCATCAGACTGAGGAGATGTCTGAGTTCATCAGCACCACGGCCTTTGGTAAAGAAGATGTTTTTCCGTCTGTTTGTTCATGTGTTGATTGATCTGAAGCACCTCCTTGATGGGAGGAGCTGAGGCAGATAGTGTCCAGGGTGTTTAATGTCTTTTATGATGTTCTTAGCCCTCCTCTCACAGTGAATGCTGTGAAGTTGGTCTAGTGATGGCAGCTCAATGCCAACAATGTCCTGTGCTGTTTTCACAACACGCTGGAAATGTTTTTGTCAGTCTTGGTCCAGCTGCTATACCAGGTCGTCATGCAGGTCGCTTAGGATGCTCTCTGTGGCCGGCCCACCAGGGAAAGCTGACATGCAGCTTTTGTGGAAGGCTATAAAAACAAAACCGAGTCCTGTGACTTAATCATGTAATAGAATGTTCTTAGTCTCCTAAATGTGTGTGTGTGTGGGGGGGGGCACATAACATGAGTGACTCCAGTTAATCATTTCAGTTGTCATCCTAAAAGATGCAGATGTGAATGTCCTGTTCACATCTGCATCTTTGTATCCCTGCTGTGTCTCTGAATTTTTTTAGCCCTGTGTTGTGTCCTGTTACCTGCTGCTACAGTGACCCATTCCCTGGATCAGAATCACTGCAGCTGCAGTTATTCCACGTTAGATTTGATTGAATATAATTGTGTTCATTTAGAAGTACTGTAAATATTATAAATTTACTTGTTGTAGACTTCAAATCACTAATTTAGTCAATTCAGAGACCCCAAATGAGAGAAGATGTGTTTTCATGACACGCCGCTTACTAAAAAAGAAATACAAATACGATCCTTACCATCTTATCCTTTCTCATCTCGCCTCCCCTCTCATGTTCAGACCTCCTCGATATCCCTCCTGCTCCAAACAACGGGACCCATGGCAGTCTGAACCACCTCCTGAAGAGACCTGTCTACCGGCCAGTTCACCCAGCACAGCTTTCCCATGAAACACCCTGTGAAGCCAGTGAACCTGTTCCCAGCGATGACCTGAGCTGCACTTGTAGCTCCCGCACCAAAGCCGCGGTATTTTAGTAGCAAATATTTGTCCGGATCGATCAGGAGGGGCTGACTCAGATATGCGTGAAAAAACCCAATAATGTCCATAAAAATCAGACTCACTGGAGTGAGTCTGACCTGGGCATCGGAGTGTGATGACCCATTAACTCATCACATGGTTTCTGGTGCAAAATGACCCTCCGGATTTAAGGGCAGCAACACCTCGCAAACGCAGAAACAGGGCAGTGTGTATGATAGTACGTCATTGCCGTCAAGCAAAAACCACGAATCTGTGACGGAGCTAGTGGATAAAAAAGAAAAACTGTTTTGAAACCAAACATTGCATTTTCACAGGCTCAGTAAAAAACTTCTTGGTCAAGGATCAGTGTGGCGTTTGCAAGCCCTCAAGGATACATATAAGGGTACATACAAAGATACATACAAGGGTACATATAGGGTTATATATAAGGAATCATAA